>JAEMWC010000416.1:677500-732355 GCA_016490735.1 Pachyseris speciosa | reverse complement strand
TTACTCAGTTCGTGTAGAGAAAAATGTACAAGCTAATCAGGAATTAGTATCTCCAGGAAAACCAAACAACAACACCTTTGCTGAGCTTGTAAAACATCAGAAGAACCATTTAAACCCCGACCTCGGGACTATTGTTTCCCACTTCAAATTCAACAGCTGCTTTCGACAACCAATTCAGCAACATGTCACTGAATGTGAAGTCTTCGGAGCATTCGACTTTCGTGATCAGTTGGAAGATATGATCAGAGATCGTTTGGCTTGTGGGTAAATGAAAAAGGATACAATGTCAACTGCTGGCTGAAAGTAGATTGGATTTCAAGAAAGCATTGGAATTAGCTACAGCTATGGAAATAGCCGGCAAAAACACGCACAATTTACAGCAGGGAAACCCAGTGGAGAAGGACAAGGAATTACCAGTCAACTGTTCGAGTAACAAGACAGGACAAGCAAATGGCAGAAGAATGTTATCACTGCAGAGGGAAGTTTCATGAAGCTGAAAAATGCAGGCCGCAAGGTGTCTAAGTGTCGCGTGAAATTGAAAATCAACCAGCGAAATGGCAAAATGCGAGGCAACACACAAGACTTGGATGCGACAGATTCGGAAGAGAATCATGAAGAAGGAGATACTGGGCAATACATGATGTTTCATGTAGCATCAAAGGATAAAGAGCCTTGTCGAGTGGAGATTAACTTGAACGGGTTCTCAACAAGCATGGAGGTTGACGCTGGAGCAACTACTACGAGTATTAGTGAAGAAATGTTCAAGAAAATTAGCCAAGGAAACTTAGTACAGAAGGAACTCAAACATTAATGAAACCGACTCAAGTAAAGCTGCAAACATACACTGGTGAATTGGTCAACTGAAGTTCTGGGAACTGTGGATGTTGTTGTTCTTTACAAAGGACAGGAAAAAGGAGGTGTCAACATTGGTCGTGTGAAGTCTGGACCAAATTTGTTAGTAAGAGATTGTTTGAAAGATGTGAAGCTCAACTGGAGGAAATTGTTCAAAATAGAGGCTGATGGAAATCAAGCAGAATCTTAACTAAAGACATTGATCACTCAGAAGTGTGTGAAGAGGGCTTAGGAACTTTCACAGGACCAAAGGCCAGGATTCACGTGGAAGCAGATGCAGTGCCAAAATTCTGCAAAGCACAGCTAGTGCCATATGCCATGAAGGGAAAGATTGAGGAAGAGTTCAAGAGGTTGCAGGAAGAAGGAACAATTGAACCTGTGCAATTCTCAGAATGGGCAGCCCCCATTGCCAATCCTGAAACCAGACAACTCCATTCGCATCTGTGGTGATTGTAAGACAACTGTCAATCAAGTTTCAAAGGTGGATAATTACCTCATTCCAAAGGGGAGGATCTGCTGGCTACCCTAGGTGGTGGAGAGAAATTAACAAAACTGAACTTGAGTCAAGCTTATCAACAGCTACAGCTGGAAGATGAGTCTAACCAGTACACTATCATCAACACACACAAACCACTGTTTCAATATAATCCCCTTCCTTATGGAGTCTCGTCTGCCCCTGGTATCTTCCAATGCAACATGGAAAATCTCTTACAGAATATTCCTTACATGATTGTCCGGCGGGTAGATGACATCTTGGTGTCAGGTGCAGATGATGATGATCATTTAAGAAACCTGGAGGAAGTCTTGAAACGTCTTGCAGAAGCTGGATTGCGATTGTAGAAAGGAAAGTATGTGTTTATGGAATCTCAAGTGACTTACCTGGGTCACTGAGTTAGCAAGGAAGGTATTCAACCTATGGAGGATAAAGTGGATGCAATCACCAATGCACCACCTCTGACGAATGTGTCAGACCTCAAGTCTTATCTGGGCATGATAAGTTATTAGCAGAAATTCCTGCCAAATTTGTCAAGCGTGTGGCCCCACTACACAAATTACTCAACAGTAAGATTAGTTGGCATTGGGGAAAAGAACAGCAGCAGGCATTTGAACAGTGTAAGGCAGAGAGAAATTACTCCAATCTGGAGAGAGAGAGTCACTCGCAGTCATTTTTGGTGTGAAGAATGCCATCAATACTTGTATGGCAGACAGTTTGCACTAGAGACTGACTACAAGCCTCTCGAATCTTTGTTTAATGAGAAGAAGGCTATACCCGCCATGACAGCTGCTTGAATTCTATGCTGGGCATTGATACTAGCTGCGTACGATTACACCATCAAGTGCAAACCATGGAAGGAACACTGCAATGCTGATGCCCTCAGTAGACTGCCATTGCCAGTTAAACCCCAGATGATGCCAGTTCCAGCTGAAACTGTGGACAATGGAGCTTCTTAATTCTACACCAGTGGATGTTAAAGAAATTCAAGCAGGAACCAGATCTGATTCCCCACTTTCTCAAGTAGTGAAGTTTGTATAGTATGGTTGGCCTTCCAGTAACACAGATGAAGCACTCCAACCATAATTCATGAGGAAAGAAGAATTAAGTATCAAGATGGGTGTCTTCTATGGGGAAATCGTGTGGTAGTACCCCCAAAGCAAGAGAAAGAGTGGTAGAAGAGACATATCCTGGCATTTGTCATATGAAGTCATTAGCTAGAAGTTACGTATGGTGGCCAAGGATGGATTTAGAGATGAAAGCGCGAAACTGTGAGGTCTGGCAAGTAAACAGAAATTGCCACCTGAAGCCCCCTTACATCCCTGGGAGTGGCCTCATAAACCTTGGGTTCGGCTTCACCAAGACTATGCTGGTCCATTTCTTGGCAAAATGTTCCTCATGGTAGTTGATGCACACTCAAAGTGGATAGAGGCTTTCTCATCCAGTGCTATCAGTGAGAAGTTAAGAATTGCCTTTTCTACCCATGGCCTTCCAGAAATGGTGGTGACATAAAACGGCGGCAACTTTAAATCAGAACCACACCCTATCATCCCTCATCAAATGGTCCAGAGTATCACTTTCTAAGCAGATACTGAATCACTCCTCAGACGACAACTGAAGTCTCGCCTGCTGAATTACTGCTAGGCAGAAAACCAAATTGAGATTGGATCCTCTCTACCCAGAAATTGGTGGGAAAGTGCATGGTAGTCAAATGTCACAGAAGCAGAGGCATGATTTACATGTTAAAGAGCGTACCATGATTGAAGGAAACCAGGTCTATGCCAGGAACTTTGGTCAAGTTTCACAGTGGGTACCTGGAGTTGTAAGACAGTGAAAAGGTCCTACAACATATGAAGTTACAGAGATCTTATGAACATCCATCTGTTACTCCTTCAGAAGTTCAGGAAATCATTGCATCAGAGTCAGAAGAGCCAAATCCTACTGTCCAGCCTGTGGAAGACCACACTGTGAGTCCAGAGGCGACCACTCATATTGTGCCTGGTACAACTGAACCTGCTGATGTCCAAGGGAACAGTGATAGACGTTATCCAATGAGGAACCAACATCCTCCTGGATATTTGAGAATCTATGTTTCTAAGTGACTTTGTTTCAAGTTTGCTAAGACTGAGTCAAAAGACTCTCAAGGACTTGATTTTGTTTGTTATTTGGTTTTTCATCTAAGTGGGGGAGTGTAGAAAAGTCTTGTTTGTGTCAGCTATGTAACTGCTCCTCCAGTAGTTTTATTGAGAGAAAGTTTAGCGACCATGTGCTTTTGTGGTTGAGTATGGATTAAACAAGCTATGGATTATTTGGTTGTGGTTTAATGGTGTGGGAATATTGCAGGAACCCGTCAAGTTTTTCTGTCCCAGGTGTCGATGCCCAAAAGGGCCTTGTCCCAAGGAAACCTGTCAACTTTGTTGTTCCCAAGTGTTGATTCCCCAGAAGAGCTTCGTCCCAAAGGAACCTGTCAAGTTTGTCTGTCAATGCCTGAAAAGGACTTCGTCCCAAGTGTCGATGCCCCAGAAGAGCAAGGGAACCTGTCAAGTTTGTCTGTCCCAAGTGTCCATGCACCCGAAGAGCCTGGTCCTAAGGGAAGGATGTGCTGTACTGGCTTAGTCCCAAGGAAACCTGTCAAGTTTGTCTCTTGTGTTCATTTTAGTTTCAAAGTGCATATGAAGCGAAATTTTTCATTAGCTTGTTTGAAAGAGCTTTCAAAATGATGAAGAATGGCGTTTATTTTATTGTGATAGCACTCTTGGTTGCTGAGTTATTCAAGGTTTTTCATTTATGCAAATTAGAGGACTTGTGACGTCACAAGGTGGACACAAAATGAAGTAAAATCACAAAATATGGAATATCTGTGCAAATACTGAAAATACACGGAAAATACACTTGAAAATACACGGATCAGGAGGTACTTTTAATGCCGTCCTTTTGAAGACCTCAGTGTCTGTGTAAGATTATGTCAAGCTTAAGATAGGATGGCCAGTCATTACAATGCAAGGCTTTAAAAACAGTATTAAGTAGTTGATTCTTTCTGCGTTCCTTTATTGGCATCCATCCTAGTTTGATTGAATCAAGCATATGCACATAGCACCTGAGAACGAAACCTGTCGTGGCTGACTGGACACGTGTTGTAGGCGCTTTATTTTAATAAGTATTCCGGGATTGGATGACTAACAATGTCATTGTAGTCAATTTTCAATAAAATCAGGTATTCTGCTAGTTGCTTTTGGACATGGAAGGGATCTAAGTGCTTTAATTTTCTAATTACAGCCAGAGATCTTTGAGGTTATCAAGAATTTGAGACAAAAATGATTGAAATCAAGGTCATGGAAATTGTTTGTGCCACTTAATTAATGACGTGGACATTAAAGCTAACTTAAATTAAGAGTGAATTTGTAACATTCGTGTCAATTTCATGAGGTGTTAATTTCCTATAACAATAAAAGTATTCATGATTTTCCCTACCTGAGATTCCAGTATTGAATTGATTTGATCTTCTTCCTACAGAAAATTGAAGAAAAATCATTTTAATATTTAATTCTAATTAGATTAAAGCCATTGGAAATTTCATGTCAGTTAGGTGGTAATTGCCTCTTACATCTTAGCAGTTACATCCTGAATTGGACTGAGTTGAGCTGAATTGGACTGAGATTTAAATGAATGTAAGTGTTTTTATCATTAATCTTAATAAGAAGTCACATACTCTTTCCATCAGATCGAGTATCTCCGGTTCCTCCAGTGGTTCATCATGCCTCACCACCTTTTGTCTCCTTTGGATTGTGAAGTGGAGAGGCACATCATCCATTGACCCTGCCCAGTCATATACCTCCTGCCATTTACAAAGACAAATATCATGTAATTACATTCTGTCTTATATGAAAATACATACAATTTTAGCTGTTGATTCTGATTTCATGATTCATTGGCAGTGAGTCTAGCCTGTTCCAGGCTCTCAGATATTTGAGGTGAGCGTGTGACAATGAGCCAGTCCCGTGTGATTTTCTTCCCTCATTGTTTGCTTTTTGCTCTTCGATCCCAACAGTGGAACAGGCTACAGTGAGTCATTTGACACCTTCAGCAAGAAGTATTTTTACGAGGTTTAACCAAAGTTCATGGGAAGGTGACATTTAAAACTGAAACATTAGATGGTAAAAGTGATCTTTTTCTCTGCCAACACATAGATTCTCTCGAAGCAAAATTCACCATTCCTGTTGGTAATGGTTACTAAGTTGACAATGCACAGCAAATTTTCAAAAGTTCCAATAATTTCAATGAAACATATCTTAAAATTTCAACTTGGAGTATATAAGTGTACCTGGAACAGGGCATTCTTTCTAAATGTCCTCCCTATTCTTTTCGAGTCCTTGAGGCGGAGGATTATTTTAATCCCTTCACTGGGTGATTGCTCTACTCTTAGCTTTCTTGCCTCTCTTATCTGCATACAGCAAACAGGGATACAATAATATTATTATCCTTTAGACATATAAAATATGGGTGTAATCCATCTGTTTAAGAACATGCATAATAGTCAGCTGGTTAGATTGGTCTAAAAAATTAATTCAGCATTTAAATTTGAGGATGATGTCAAGTTCAAGTCCCAAGAAAGTCAGCTACTGTACCTCACCTGAAAATGTATGGAATACTTCTGACGAGTCAGTTAAGCTTCTGCATGAAAGTACCACCCTCACCACCCTCATATTTTTCATGCCCGCTTTATTGTGCTCGTTTTATTGTTCACGGAAACAAAGAAGATTGGGTTCTTTTGTTTCTGTTGTACGATTGACGCTGAGTTAACTTTTTGGACTAGTTCTTCTCAAAACCAAATGAAAATCATTGAAAAAGATACCTGGGCGATGTTGTGTGAATCAAGGATTGAGGTCACATGCAAAGAGGTATACTTTCTAGTTACCAATCCCTTAAAATTTTAATTTCATGGCACTTACAGTCTTCTTCTCATTATCTCATCTCTGAATTTCGGATCCTTTAATTATGTTAGACAATCTTCTTGTACCATTGGTATCATATTGAAAACTACCAAAATTACTGAAACTATAATGTCAAGCTGATTAGAATTTTCCATTAATTTTTTTGTAAGTCACATTTTTCAGTGTTTCAATTTATTAACCATTAAACTCATCACCAACAGATGAGCTGGGGCGTTGGGGCCTACAAAGGTGGTGGAGCCGGGCACTGCTCTAGCATGAGGAGGAGGTATCCATGGCAACCCTGCGAGCAGCCACTGCCAGGCACCGTCACACTGAACAAACACAGTGGAATACTTACCGACCAATACTTAACGGGCCCTTACCTCAAGAGGGAGGGAGGGAGGGATGGGAAGGCACAAAATGGCACACAAACAGCAAGCTATTGCAAAAACACTTTGCAACAAACTGCAAGTCACGAGCAGCCCCTGCTAAAAGCATCGGGCCACCCCTAGCATAGCTGGAGAAACTGCTGACCAGCATTGCTTCGAAGTCAACTTTGCCTAAATTACATTTAGCCATATTTAATTTAAGTGCAATATGAAGGGGGATGTGGGTACATGTACCCATGATCCCTTAATTGTTTTTTATTTTATCCCTTGTTCCCCACTAATAAAACCACTTGTTCCCTAAAATGTTTTAAGTGAAATGGTAACCTGCTTTGTCTTCTCTTTGTCTTGCTTTGTCTTGTCCTTGTCAGTTTCATCGTCCACACCCTTCTCATCCTTGTATTGGGACTTTTTGTTTTCTTCATCAATAGCCAGGCTTAAGTCAAGTTCTTGCTCTTTCCTTTCCCTTTGCCATTTTGCAAGTTGTTCCCTGTGAGTACCAAAATTCAAATTTTTCTCAAATTGTTGTTGTTTCTTTTGAGCTAAACCCCAAGCTTTTCCAAATTGGTTCTATAGATCTCACCTTTCAATATTCAGGCCTTCAATCATGATTTTCACCCTGTCATTAACGGACTCTGGGTTGACATTTGTTGAGTCTGGACCTGATGCACAATTAAAATTAACTCATTTTTATTAGCTAATTATACTGCATTGTTTCTCTCTTTACCCAGCTACCGGTGAGCAGTTAACTTTAAAGATGGATAACTCAGTATATTGGCACGTCCACATATTCAGAAGTGCACTACAGAAACTAGATGCTAGAGGTGGTCTTTTACTTATAGGTATTATATTTTCATTTTATTTCTGTCATTATGTCAGTTTTTATTTTATTTGAATCTACTCGTTATTTTCTTTGCACGGAGTTAAATTTCAGTTAGTTTCTTCAGTCTGAATTTTATTAGTATGCTTTATGATAAATGGTATACTAACTACATTTATCAGCCCCTTTCTCTGTAAGGAACTTTTAAAGGATCCTACTGTAATCATATTTGTGATCACTAAGTATCAAATTGTTAATGAAGAAAGTATGGATTATGTTTTATCGTGACTGTATCGATCATTAGATATATTGATTATTAGCCACGTGTTTCACCTTCAATCCTCTCAATAAAGACTGGGTTTTGACCTGGTGACGGGGCCAGTAATATCGTTTGGTCTTCCTGACCATTTCCATATAACTTGAGGACTGTTTCATGATAAAAAAGGAGGTAAATATCAATTAATAACCGGAAAAAAAAAGAAAAATAAAAGTATCAAGATGTATTGAACATATTCAAACACATTACAAATATCAACTTACTTCTAAAGAGGATTTTATTAAGAAAGAAGCATGCTTAGTTCCTGACAAAATTTACGTAACAGAAGATGAATTCTATGTATGCTTGAGAAACCTGGGAATTTTTTAGCCTACCTTTCTGGCCATCTTCTGAAGAAGTTTCTGCTCCCCAGAAGAACCACTCTTCATTATTAGATCCTTCAATCACCCGTTGAAGCGCCCTGAGAATATGATTATAATTAAGTGACCACTGAAGATTACATATACAATTAGATTGTTCATCTCCACTTCCAAAATAAGCTTGTTTTAGTGAAAGGATGAATGGCTTAGGAAAGCAGTTGTTCTTTGTATAGCTCATGTGACAAGTTTAGAATATGGCGACCCCAAACCATGGTCTTTTTCATTGTTTTTTTTTTTTTGTTTTGTTTTTTTTGATAAAATGGTCTTTAGATGCAACTTTGTTCAAGTCTTTGCATTCTGTTAAAATAAGTGTCTAACATGAAACACCAACCTTAGCATGTCTTCCCTAAACCCACTCTGGCTGCTGGGGTTTAAAAGAATAGCAATTATAGGCTTCCTGCACTCACGTGCCTGCCAGCGTACCTATAGTAGAAACATTCAAGCAACTGTTTTACGATTGAGGTAACAAATTGATCTCAGAAAAAAAGCTAAGTGAAAGTCTGTGTTGGTTGTTCCACCCACAAAAACAAAAGAAAAAAATGGTTGTGAATTTGTAAATGAAATCAAAGTAACATTGTTAGTAAGGTGGTCATATAACTATATGGCATTGTTTTCTTCGACACAATTTCAAAAAAAACACTTTTAAAAATAAATTGTATTTGGTTACCTCTTCAAATGTGTGCTGCAGAAGTGGTGGCATCTCCATGTCTACATTGTTGCAGACCTCTGCCAAGATGGTTTCGCAGCGGGAAACTTCATTTGTCCTTGAAGGTCTGCTGGAAATGCCTATGACAAAAAACAAGTTAAAATGTAATTTTGAAAGGGTAGGAGTTTTTGAAGCAACAATAAACAATAAAAGGCATAAAAGGCAGTTTGACGTTCAGACAGGTATGAGTTGAAAACTATCCGGTATATTAATAAAGCAACATTAAGGTACTTTCCCTTTTTTTCTATTTTAATTTATTTTATTTTCACAATAAATGAATATTTTGTGTGCAAACATCCCAAAAAATTAACATTAACTTAGCCATACTTCCACTGTCTTCAGCAAGAAGATCAGAAAGGGTAATATCCACTCTCTTCTTGTTTAGACAGAACAAAATTATTTCTAGAACTGCATGTATCGAACAAAATCAAAGAGACAATCATATAGACTGAATCAATATGTCCCAATTACACTTATTTAAATTTACTTTCAGTGTACCTCCTAGGCCATAGGAAGAAAGGTCCTCTGTAACTGTCCCAACTGTTAAAAAAAACATTTAGGCATAAGAATAATATTGGCAAAGTTATGTTGTTTAGAAATAAAATGAAGTAGATGCATATCTGCTTTCACTCATGAATTCTAAGTATTTTGTGACGCTTTCATGGGACTTTTGTGCAATCAAAAATGGATTGTAGAAATTTTCTGCTTTTTCATTAGTGACTGGATTAAAATTTGAGCTGTCTCTTGTTCTTTCTTTTTAACTGCCTATTTCATACATTTTTATTCCTCAGAGTGTATACAGGGGGGTGGGTGTCCTATGCCATGTAAAAATGAAAAGACCTGCCAAGAAACAAAATTATAACAATTGGAATTGATAACCCACCTCCGGTGGAGAATGGGGATGTAGCCCCACTTTAAAATATCCTGGCTACACCCTTGTTCCATTGTTGAATTTTTGGGGAATTTTCATTTATTTGGTTTTTCCCTTGAAAGTCCTTAATCCATGAAACAAAATCTAAAATTAAAATTTCTAATGGTCTAATCAAATCAACAGAAAGGAAATAGTGTTTAATTAATCCTACTGTTTTTTGTTGTTTAATTAACTCTGTGCATATCCCTTAGGGAATCCCGTGGAATAAACTTTGACATTTAACAATAATAATAAAAATAACAAAATAAGCAATACACTTCATAAAATAAAGACTGATCTTGTCGAGAACCCATTTTCCTTGGCATGGGCCACATTTTGGCAAACCTGATGTAAGAGTTAAAACCAAAACTGAAAATTCTATTAAGAAAACAAATGTCTGCATTTCCTCTTCAAACATATTACAATGAAATCAATTCTCTGGCCTAACTGTATTTACCTCGAATTCCATCTGCATAAAAGGGTTCCTCGCGGTACCTGGAATCTACTAGCAATATAAACATGTTGCAACAATAAATGTTAGTGGTACTGAAGAGAAAAGTTAACTAATCTACACATAAGACTCATCTGATATACACTTTCTAATATCAGCCAGCCGTATTGGACAGTAATATTATTTAACAATCATACAGTTGAACCTCGATTATCCAGACATCAATCATCCGGACTACTTTCTCTTTTTCCGTAGTTCTTGAATATTAATAAATCATTGAAACGTATATTTGAAACATATTTGATTTTCTTTCAAGCATTGAGCCTGTCGAAGCACTGGCACATATTGTAAGTAAAGTGCATTCACCTGAGTTCTGATTGCATTGGTTGAGGCTTATTTTGTAGACTGAGAGCAGTCCCTTTCTGAATAGTGTCGAGGGCACGCGAAATATTCAAGGGAAAAAGCTGAAAACCATTTCGCACAACCTCTCAACTACCTAGAAAAGGACAGCTAGCAGTCCCTTTTGAATTTTCAAGCTCCTAATTAATTCAGTTTTGTCTCATTAACATTCACATTTTCAATTATCCAGATTCTTGATTTCCATACCATTCAAAACAGTCCCAGCAAGTCTGAACAATCAAGGTTGGAGAGCAAATGTTAACAGGCATTGGATGGGTCTCTATCATAAATATCAAGGTGTAACATTGACACTATTTAATTCAAATACCAACCATTAGTCAGTCAAAGAACAGTTTTCACTTGAACCTCTGATGCAGAAATACTTAGCATTAATGGGACTTTCATTGACAACATTAATACATGGACATGTATGTACTCAATCCAGTGCTGGTTCACAATTTCAATCATTTTTGTGTGTTTTAGTAGACTAGGGGTTGACTTTTGTCTTGTTTCTACAATGTTCTTAAGCTGCTCTATCCAACAAATTTAATTAACAAGTACTGTTCTTGTTTTTCATGAATTCGATGTCTGGTCACAGCTTGTGAGATCAGCATACTTATATTCATGAAAAGAAACATCTTCCTCACTTGACTAAGGCACTGTTAGTATTTCTTCATAACATACTTTTTTTTTTTTCACTGAACACATTTTCATCATCTCCATCTACCAATAATATATTTACCTGATGTATTGCTTAGTCGTGTAATTGTGGATGTCACTGCTGGCGCTATGTGTCTTCTTCGTCCCTGTGTTGTCACTTTCAAGAAAATTCAAAGGAATATTCATTACCAGGACTGAAGGGTTTCAGGCAAGAATGAGCTACTGGTTGCATCCAACAACATGGCCAGAAATTCATTTCACTTTTGCACGCAGCACCGCTGACTGAGACGCAGGCTCTAGGGATGAGATAGCCCAGCTTCGATCGTTTTGTATGAAAAAGTTGAATGATAGAGACGAGGTATGGATTACAAAAAAAATTAAATAATACCTCAACAGTTGATATTCTTAGTCATGTGTACAAGTCATTCTTAAGTCATATTCATTTATATTTCGTGGCAATTTTACCCTGTATGTTTATTTCACCAATAATGGGTTTTCTTATGTAATCACTATGGTGGCCATACCATAGGACCAATCATTAGTCCTGTACTAACAGAATAAACTAGTACTTAGGCCTACACCAAGTCATTAGAGAAAGATGGCAGTGAAAAATGAACACTGATGTCTTGAAGCGAAGACAGTATTTTAACATGCAGGGATCCTCAAATGATTGAAGTCGTCACCCTACTGTGTGTTTGTATTACGAGCTGAACTTTTACCTTTGTTGGGATGAGATGGGAAGGATGAGGATGCTTTTTCAGAGGAAGAAAACACTGAAATGGGAAAGAGATGAATGTCGTCTTGAAGTTGTCAATTGTGTTGTTGTCAGGAACCAACGATAAATGGCATTTTGGAGTGCAATGGTCGATTTTATAGACATTTATATGGAAGACGAAGGTAAAATATATTGTTTGTACTTTTTTTGCCGGGAAGTGCTAAACTTAAATCTGCGAATTCAATTTTGCCGAAAACAATATCTAAACATGTTGTCTGGGTCAAGTTGTCATCCAACATGGCCTACTTCGGGTTGAACCGGGAGCTCTAATTTGTGTGTTACGTCAGTTGCAAACGAAGAATATGAGATTGAACAAATTGTTTATCTTTGTAGCAGCTCGTGCTATTTATTGTAGAAGTTTTGCCTTCTCACATATCTCTGTAAAATTCTGTTGTTTGGGTTCGTGGTGTTTTTTCTAAGTGTCAATAGCTACTGTGCGTGCGTGAAATTTAATTCTGGCCATGTTGAATTCTATTGTTCCTTAATACCAGGAGGACTTTCCTGCCATGAGCCCTTCAATTATATATTACACATTCCATTAGTAATAATATTATTATTACATAACCAGCTCCCAGCTCATTAGCATTTAATGAAAGGAACACTGGTTTGTACACACAACGCTCACCTGTCTGCTTTTTGCCCTATTTTGGGCCTAAAAAACCCCTCGAATTCTGTTCAGTAAAAGTGGAATGTGAGAAGGTGGGAAATACTTGCAGTTAACTGGCATCACGTCCTTGCTGCTAGGAGCTTCGAAAGTGCTACGTCAGCGCTTGAGGTGACATTCAGGCCTAGCCCAAGATCGATCCATAAGGGAGAGTTTGTAAACAGTCCTCGCTAAAATAGTAGCCTAACCATGAGATAAGGCTCCTTTACCAGGCCTTGGTGTGTGCAAATGGGGGGAATTAAATGGCACTTCACCCTGTCCTTAACCTAACCCTAACCTGAATTTTGACCTTTTCCAAGTGCTAAATGTAACCTGTTTTTTTTTATAATACCATATCATGATGCTTTAACCTGTTGTGTGATGTTTTGTTATTATTTAACAGTCAAAAACAGATTTCATGGACTGTTGTTAAGCAAATTAAAAAATGACATTTGTATTAAAGCTTCTATAAGTCAAATATTAAGCAAATTCCAAATTAGTTTGAAGCCAATTAAACATTTTTTGAGCTGTTTGTAGGCCCATTTCACGCAAAAAGCAGTGTTACGCTTACTAATCAGCTTCCTTTCGTTAAATGGTAATGAGCTAGAAGCTAGTTATTATTGTTATAGCCAGATAACTTAGTATGTCTTTGGTTACTCGGTGGACTTACACTGTCTCACTTACCTTGCGGGGGATTTAAAACAATGACATCATCATCAAATGGACTTTGTAGCAAATCGTGATCTGTAGGGAAAATAAAAAGTTGGCAAACATTGTGTTTGAGTCAAAATGAATTTCCATTAAAATACTTCACTGAAGTTGCTTAGGGTATTTGTGTAAACACACGATTCTAAATTTAATCAGCCACATTGTCTTGTCTTTAAAGACTTTTTTTAATTATACTATTTTGTTAATAACCTTACCATCATAGTCATCAATGCTGAGTTGGTCTGCACCTACACATAGAAGCATAAAATAACCATTTAGATAGTTGAAGTAGAAAAGGGGAGAGTTCTCTTGGGGGATCAATTCCAGAGGTGTTTCTTATGCTCTGAGTGGGAAAGAATTTAATTCATTGGGTGCCTTTAATTGTTTATCAACAGTTGTAACTGTAGGGATATTTCTTTCTATTGGTTGTGTGTTCAGTAGAATATACATCCACCGGTATATTAGGGTGTTAATGTTAATGTGACTCACCATCCCTTCCAATGCTCCTTCCTGTCTCAGCTAATGCTGTAAGGTACATTCTCGTTTCACCTTAAAAAAAATTAATGTTTGGTGAGTTAAGGTCAAACTACAGCTTATTAATTTCTGGTGTCTCTTTAAAGTGCTTATGAAGCGAAGTTTGTTTTTGTACTTTTGTAAACTTCAATGCTTGAAATGCAGAATTCCAAAGTGTGAGTTGTCTAGGGAAAGAATTTGCAATTTTAATAGCACTTGAAGTTGGGCTACTTTCCCTAAAAAAAAAAAAATGTCGGAGTGACAAGGTTGAATTTTAATGCAAAATCACATCTTGAGACAGAAGCTTGTTTACACTCAATGATTTCTTGCCATGACAAGGAGGATGTACTTAGTGGTAGTATATTTGAAGTTTGGCCAGTCTCAAATTTAACCAATTTTACCACGACAGCTGGAACGAAAAACTGATGCATCCTCACTCCTTTTTAAACAGATTTGTACAGCTCTGATCGTCATGGGTGCCAGTAATGCAATTATAACACCCTCCTCTAGTTTTCTCTTTTCTACTATCCACTATATTGGTGTGTTGTTTTGCACCCAAAATTATGTCACAATCTGTTGTCATGTGATATTTTGACCACACGATTTGAATTCTCTTTTTTCGTGGGAAAATAGCCCCACTTCCAGCACCAATAAATCAAGTGAGATAGTGATCTGCATGTATAGTTGACTGTATATACACACAGTATCACACACACACAGTATCAAAATGATCAAATTTAAGGTTTAATGGTGAATTTCCTCAGGTTCCCAAAAGACTAATACTTGAATAACCTCTACCTATGAGTGATACTGACACTTTCAGAAATTGTATTTTGTCTAACTTAATTTACCGGTAGGGTCCACAATTTGCTGTTTATATTGTATCTCAAGCTGCTTGTCATGGCTTTGATCTATAATAATTAATTGTGTTATTTTTTTTCACTTACGTCCACCCCTAGGAAGTGGCAAGGCCAACTGTGTTGGGGAAGATTGAGCTGTAATTGGGGTAACAACAGGCCTAGCACCCGAGACAGTTGTTTGAGTTGTAATGGAACTGGACACAGCTGGGACAGCAATTGATACAGTGTTGTTTGAAGGTGGATCTGAAAATAAAAATAAAGGAAATCCATCGGATGATGAAATTAAAGCTAAATCATCATAGTAAGTGATTTATATATTAGCCATTCATGTATCATTAATTTGTTATCATAATTTTATACTTTATTAAAGCAGCAATGTATTAAGGTGGTTGAAAATACTTGTACCTTCCTCGGCCCAGTTTGTTCTCAAGGGTAGTGTTTTGACAAGGTATGTGAACAAATTACTGTAGTAGTAATCTTATCTATGTGTCAAGTTTTGTCATGTTATAAGGATGTCCCAACACTTTCCGCTATACTATCAACTTATCTCTTAAGAAATGAATAGACTTTTCACAGTTATTCACCTAAGGAAAAGGTAATGTTGTTGAATATCATCAATTAGAGTGTGCACATATTTATAATCTCCTGAGCAATTATACTAATATGTAATACAGTGTACACTGTACCTTGATCCATCATGTAGTTTGCCCTATTATTATTATTATTATTATTTTATTTCACTTACGTCCACTTGAAGAAAGTGGCAAGGTTGAAGGTGCCAATGTAGATACAACAGGCCCAGAATTACTGTTGGTCACATTGGTCATTGCACCTGAGGCAGTTGACACCAAATTTGCTTGGGCACTGGGCACAGAATTTAACACGTTTGTGGATGGGTCTGGAGATAGAAATAAAGGAAACTCATCAGAAGTTGAAATTACATGAAAAGTGTCAAGCAAGTGATTTATGTGTTAGTCATTTCTGTCATGAATTTGTTATCAGTCAGTGTATACATCATTCAACCAACAGTGAATTAGGTGTAATTATTTTTCTTTCATGCCACTTGCAAACTGAAATATCCCCCTTCCCCTTCCTACTTCCTAATCCAATTTGTACTCAAGAGTAGTGCCATGGCAAGATTTGTGAAAAAAAATTGTGTGAAGTTTAAAAAAGATAATTTCCTTTCATGTTAAGCATGTTGTAATGGTGTCTGCTTATTTTTTCCCATACACCATAGTGAACTATCAAGTCATGAATTTATTATTAATTTTAAATTTTATTTGCTTAAAATAGTGTAGCCTAGTACCATCATGTACTTGGTTTTAGCATTGCTATTTTATTCACTTACTTGCAGCTGTATGTACTGATGAAGATCCTGTTGTGGTAGCAACAGCCACAGACACGGGCGTGACAGGTGGGTTGATATTGGTGGATGAGTCTGAAGAATGATTTAAAGGTTATACATGTAGTGGCTTCTTACGTGTTAGCAGCAAATGGATGCTTATCTCAAGCAATTAAAAAACTGTTGGCACTTAAAAATCAGAGTTGCTTTAACCAGTAGTAGTGATAAAAGTACATGTACATGTACCTGAAGGAAGATATAAGAAGACCCTCTTCCTGCTACTTCCACCAAACAATTCTGCTATCTTCTCTCCACTGATAACGCCTGTACCCACCTTCATCATGGCATGGCCACGGGAATAAGATGCTATAAATTCTAATCTGTGTGATGAAAAAATGGGATACAGTTCAAAAATTACAAAGCGATTAGTATCAGATATTTATGATTTTATGAACTATTTATGGGCTATAGGGTTTCAGGTCAAACGGGTTCATAATTTTGTTTCAATATGGTTAAAATCAGCATTTTAAACTCTTGAATAAGTAAGTATGCAAATCAGCAGTTATTGCCTTATCTGTGAACTTTAGTTGGCAATTCAAGAAGGGAGATGAAAAATTTTCTGATGTAGAGTGCGGAATCATGGTAATATCTGTTAAATCATACCATTCCGCCCTCTTTTACCCACCCATCCCCTTTACCACACTGACAAAAGAACAGGCCTTACCGAGTTTAGAACAATATAAAAACAGATTTGAAGATCTAGATATTGAAATCGCGTAAGATTATTGATGATGGTAAAAGGAAGTTGAACATCCCATCTGAGTTTGTGGTTTAAATCGTTTTGTCAGTGTTAAGTTTGCCGCTGGGAAAAAAAGTTGACAAGCTGTGACCCCCCTTAGTAGGAACAAGAGCGATTATCTACTGCATCATGGTATTTTCCAAGCATTTTAGTTCGGGCAGTTTGTTAAATGAAAATTCCGGAACAAGGAGTAATTAAAACTGGACAAGATATTCCACAGTTACGTATTAAGTTTGCAATCAAGCCTCAGCAACGTCAGCATGATAGGCTGGTGTTCTTTGTTGTCGTGGTAAAATGTCGGTAAAATAAAGGGCGGAAACCGCCATCTGGCCTATCTATACCACTCCCTCCAAACTTACTCCAAACACACGTCGTGCAACATAACTTCTTAATCGTCAGGTTATACAGCGTCATATACGAAATAGCCGAACTTTTGTTTTATTTTCTCATGGAGAAGTAAAAAGCAAGCAAAAAGCAGCGTCACATGTTACAATTCAGTCTGTAATTTGAGTCCATGTGAAATTGGTTACAGTCAAAGAAAACACTCGGCATCGACATTCCGTTGTGCCACATAATTGATCCTATATGTTTTCCTCTGATTTTTACGGCTAGTAACTTACCTACTGAGATCTTTTCCTGCTAACAACGGGAAGGTGGTCGTTAGGATTTCGCAGATCTTGTCTTCTGCGTAGCTTTTTGTAAACGTGATTTGTTTCACACGCCCCGCACTCAGAAGTCTTCCCCACTCCGTGCTGCTGGGAATGGCACTGAGTCGCTTGTCTAAAACGCAAACGGTTCTAAACATTGCACGTCTAGTGTGGCTCATCTTGAAACTAATAGAGTAGGCGGATAGTGACCTCGAACCGTGTGGGAATCTGCGACCTTCCAAGCGCGTGTTTTCAACCCAGGGGATCTGAAAATTGATGCCACTCGGTTAGTGACGTAAGAGCCTTTGTAATGGTTAAGAGACAAAGAACAAAATATCTTTGTTTCACTGACTAAGGTGAGAACCCGGGGCGCTCCCTTCGCTTCGCGTCTCCTCGCAGCCTCGCGCGCGAGCGCGTCTTGCGCACGCCCCACAATCTATCGCCGAAATTAGAGAGTACTCGCAGTCTAGGTGAGAAACATCCCAGAAACCTACGACACCAAATGAAAATGCATTTTACTCAGAATTCTAACCTGTAATTGAAGATGTCATTTAACAAACGGTTGTCATGAGCATAAAGCTGATCTTTCACATGTCAGCTAATAGAAAGAGCAGTTGATTTTTAATATTGACTATAGCCTGCACAACAGGCATTGTTGGGGTACTCAAGCGGGTTTTGTGGCACGAGTGATCGATGAACGTGGGCCATCTTATCATTCTTTTTCATCCCCTATTTTGCACTAAATGACCTCAAGTTTCTAAGCTTCCCGAACTAGGTCCTGCTGCCTGCTGACGCGGGAAAAGTAATCCGCAACGACTTACTAGCTCTAGCGTCTTCATAGTACTCCAAATATATCCGCACTAATCTTTAGTCGTTACCGGGTACTTCTATTTTACTAGTGCCAACGGTGATTGTTAGTCCTCCCGAATTTTCCAAACCCTCCAGGAAAATTTAGAACCCATCACCGTTGGAAAGGAATTTTTTCTTACTGATTTTCAAGAGGGAATAGACCACTTTCTTATTCTCAGTGTTAGACTGGAACTTGCCTGCAATGGGCGCTAATGAATGTGAGGCAAATTTTTCACATGCAAAAATTTGTCAGTATATTCCCCCGAATCAACTTCCATTGCAAGCTACAATCATCGTGAACATTCGCTTTTCTCCCCTCCGCCCTCCACCAATCCCCCCCCCCCCAATCCATCGCAACGCAATGCTTCCACATTGCTGCATGAATGAATTAAATTTTACAGAACATAACCCAAGAAATATAGACGATTGTAGTTACCGTCCAATACTGAGAATACGAAACAGGTTGCTGTTAGCTTATATTGTAGCCTCCCACGGGGGAGGAGGTGAAACACGAGTCCCCTCAAAACGACTGCGTGGGAGGCTATTTATATGGTAGCTAATCGAGATTTACGTTTGGTTTGCAGGATTGTTTTAATGGCTGAAACAGCCTTGAAAAGATATACTACTTCCCGGAAACCCAGTCAAACGAGGGACAGGCTCCGCTCAGTGCATTCAATACTTTCATCCGAGAGCAGGGCTCCTGCCGAGAGTCAACACTGAAAATAAATCTCACTCTAAAATACAACGCTAATTCTAAAATTCGTTTCTTTTGGAACAAACGGTTATTTCCTATTTTTATCTTTTTATTTAAGGTTATAAATTTCGTTCCGCATCTCTTCCTCGCCTACACAAGGCAAAAAACGCTAGCCAAAAAGGGTTCTTTTTCGGACCAGTAAGTTGTCTCACAGTGATGAAAAACTTTGAATATGATATGATTTTAAATAAAAGAAAAGAATGAAAATCTAAGTGAGAATTGCTGTCTTCCAGTGTTTTTCCCGTGTTAGGTATTTTCGCAACTGAGCGCCATTCCCGAGAAATGTAGAAATTTAGTCGAGTTATTCAAGGGATGCTGAGTTACTATTTTTTAGTCTGTAGGTTTTACTAAGAATTCGCCTTCTCGGCGGTCAATTCCCAACCAAGGCTAAACGTAGTATTAAAAAAGAAGGGCAAGGCAAAATGTGACCGGTACCTAGAGGGTCCACAATGATCCCGCTTTTACGCAAATTTATATATATATATATATATATATATATATATATATATATATATATATATATATATATATATATATATATATATATATATATATATATTATATATAATTATATATTTTTTTTTTGCCTGTTAATCCCGCCATCCCACCCTTTTTTTACTTGGGAATCCCGATCCCGTCCACTTTTCAAGACGTTTTTGCGGTAATTAGTAATTTGTTAAATAATAATTAAAGCAGAAACTTTATAGAAATAAATATTACAGCAACGATCATGAAAGGCTTTAGAAGTTTAAACATACGACCATTTTATCTAGAATGCTATAGAACTTTCTAACGTCAAGACAAGCTCTTCCAACTATAGCGGTTCTAGAATGCTATAAAACTTTCTAATGCCAGAGCATTTTATATTTCATATTAATCACGCACCATAGAGCTCTTCTAACTAGAACTTTCAAATGTCAAGACCTGCACCTTTATGCAGGGGAAGGCATTCCCGCTCGCATCAAGCTCGCACCCTTTTCATAATAAATGGCGACGCAAATTATAATGTCGCATACTTCGTTTCCCGGTTCGTTCGGTAAATTAAAGTGTCGCCGCTTTCCGGCGTGGCTATAACACAAAAGATGACAATAGGACTCAAAGACATCATACCGTCTGATACTAACGTGTGGTAAGCAAAAATGGATACGTTTGAAAAGTCCTAACACGCGGTTTTTGCGCTGGTCAACTTAGGATGAAGTCACGTTGGAATTAAAATCCCGTATCCCGCTCTGTTTCCCTTGCCAATTCCGCATCCCAACCCTATAAAAATACGAAATCCCGCTCCCACTCGCTACTGAAATTCCCGCTTCCCGCCCCTGTTTTCAGCTCAAATCCCGAATATCACCGCCCATGAAAGCCAAATCCCGCATCCCCATGATCCCGCCAAACCTATTGGGGACCCTCACTTATCAAGTGAAGGCGGAAATGTCACTTAAGCCGAACTATCTGATCTACTTGTGAATTCTTTGAGTTATGCTCGCACATATCGGCAAATGACAATAGTGGTAGACGGCTTTTGAAGTCATATGGGAATACTAAAACGGCAGATTGCTAATAGATTGAGATTTATACCGAAACTTGGCAATAAATAATCACAGATAAAAAGTTATATCAACAAACTTAATTTACTGACTCTTTCAACGGGAGTAAGTAAACTGCCCGAGAATAGCCTCATAATTCTCGCTTAGCTTGGAATAAATTGATAATTGTGGCACACTTGCGGCAAATTAATAAAGTATTCCAGTATAATTGCTTGCAGTCAGATGACATTGAAAATTCCTGCCTATAAATAAAGAAACCATTCACACTTCCTTTAAATGACTGGGATTAAAATACGCCAATTAAACCCCAGATAAGCTTTATTGTGGGTACTATAAGAGAAGACTCGAACAAACGGCTTTATTACTGGCCTCTAAATCATCGCGCTGACAGTTGCTCCTGCGTCACCGAGAAGTCATGAATCTAAACGAAATTCTAGATTTGGAACGGGGTCCACGTTTGACTTTGATACACTGGCTACAACAGAGGTCTCTGCTGGCGAATCCGCTCAGGTGCGCACAATGCGACGAGGACATGATCTTGATACCAAGGAACGGTAACCATGTTGATGGGTTCCATTGGTAAGTGAATAAGTTTGGCATAAGCTCATATTAAATTTGACAAAGAAAAGAAATGGATTATGTTGAGGAAATACGCGTTTTGAGAGTCACTAAGGAAATGGAAAGATTGATTTAAGGCAATTGAAACGGCTACCACGGAAACAATGCTAATATTGTAAAAACGACGACGACATCTTTTATAGTTACAAATGGAGCGACAGTACGGAAATTTCGATTGGAGCTTTGAAAGACCGAATTTTTAATTTTTTTCCGGCGTATCTGAAACCTTGCGTATGGAGCACGTGGAAGTAGAATATCGTTTAAATGTTTATGACATCAGATAGTCAACTAAACTAAATTTAAGTAAAAACACCCAAAAAGTGACGCGTACGCATACCATATTTGTAGAGCATAGTATATATGTCGAAAATATGCTCGGATATTTGTCCGCGGACAGTATCTGTTCCGAGAGAGAGGTCCATAAATCAGAGTCGGTACGTAATAAGCGTGCATTAAAACCTGGATAACTCTCGTTTGCCGCTATGTGTACTGTTTCGGTTCTGTTCCATAACTCCCCAAATGATTTTATTTTTCTCCAGTGTTTCATGCTTGTTTTTATTTCGTGAAGATCAAAACAGCTTCATTTTCGTCCGAAAGCATCGCATGTAGTCTAAGAAATCGGTACGAGAAAAGCGTACACTTTTTCATTCAAAAAAATTTGGTTTATCAACGGAGTTGATAATGTAAATTGACCACCGTACAGGGATTCGAATCCCTGTACGGTGGTCAATTTACATTATCAACTCCGTTGATAAACCAAATTTTCGTGTCTCACTTCCCCACCGACGCAGCACCACAGTTTCTTTAGAAACTAATCCCCTTTATTCACTTTTTCATTCAAGCGTGCTCATGTTTACAATCTACAATGTCTCACACCTTCTTTACGTGCCGCGAGCTCTAATGAAAAACTGAACAGTAAAGTCATATTGCATGAGCTCTGCGTAAAACTGGAAAACAATCTCTGATCAGTGTATCGTCTAAAATTATAGTTAGATTTCGGTTTAATCTATGAAACGGCTTCACGAAAGGCGGATCATGCTATCCTTTGAGAGAAAAAAAAATCACACCTTTGTTACGTGCCGCGCGCTCTGCTTAGAAGTATGAAAAAACTCTGATCACAGGCTCTGTACAAAGTTATACCAGTATATCTTTTAAAATCACGGTTTAAATCATTGACAAAGTTGACGAACAAGACCTAAGTGAAAAAACTTCAAGTGCCGAACGCTCGATTGAAAAGAAATGGAAAAGTGAGACTTGTTTTGAGCCGAATCCAGCTCCTTTTAAAAATAAGCTCTTACGGTAAGAGATGTTGGGTTTTAAAAACGAGGACCTCATTAGAAAGCAGCTGAGCGGACAAACAATGCCTTCAATAGCTTGAGGCATGGCTTACGGTATTCCGCGAAACGAAACGAAACGAGTCGACCTTCCGAACCTTCTGAATGGGCGGCGCTTTAAGAAAGGAGGTGTTACTTTTTTCAAGTATCACTACTTGGCTGGAAAAACGCATTTCTGCTCCTGCATAAAAGTTAACTTGGCTAAACGTCGAGTTTTTTTCTTCGGAACCTGAATTTCAATCATGATGTTTTGAATTTGTGTGCTTTGCGCGACATAATTGAGTGAAAGGGCTAAACCGACGGTGTGTGTTAAGCTTAGAAAAATTATAAATGAGAAAAAGAGACCTGTATAAGCTGTTGGAAGCATGTGCTACGGCATTTCGTAAAGTATAAGTTAAATTTCTGAATTTAACATAGTTTGAATGGGAGGCGCTTTGACAAAGGAAGTGCTACTTTTTGAAGTAACACATCTTGCTTGGAAAACGCATTGTAAAAAGCTCGCTAGAATACACGAGTTCACGCGGAAACCAAGAAAAATATGAAGTCTTTGCTGCAAAATAATTCAGTTATCGCATGTTGACACTATTTTTGTTTTTTTTTTAAGAACTCCAAAAACAATTTGCAAAGGAACTTTATTACCTTACTCAATAGAACGCTTGTTTTCAGAGTCTTTCTTTCGTTTTTGATTATTATTAACAGGCGCTGCAGCGGATGCAAGAAGAAAAGGAGCTTGCGTGCAAACAGCTTCTTTGAAGAGTTTCCTCGCGTAGCGCTAGGAACGTTGCTTCTTGTCGTCTATCATTTTGTCTCTGACGACTCACAGAGAAAAACTGCCAGGAGATTAAGTCTAAACCCAGGATTGGTGTGTAGGATTTTCCGACAGCTGCAAGACGTATGTTCCAGGGACATTGAACATAGACCTTTCATACCATTCGGGGGACCAGGCGCTGCCGTTAAGTGCGATGAAAGCAAGTTTTCTCACAAGGCTAAGGTGAGAAAATGTTTTTGTTGTTGCTTAATTATTTCATTCGAAACTACTTTAGATTATGACATACCATCATTCGATTGTTAGACGGAAAATAGAAATGTTTAAAGTTAACCTTTTTCCGTAATTATTACGGGAGTTTGACAATGAGATTCCGTGGAGACAAACTGGAATCACGAAGCTACATTCAACCAAAGCAACCAATATACTAAGCCACCTCCAATTTAAATATCTACAACGGCGATCTCTTTCAACAAAATGTGTTGCCTATAAAAGAACTGGGTATGCCTTAGTTTAGTTTCAATATATCAGACAACGATGAACAAGAACATTGAGCAGGGGCACCCAACAAGCCAAATCAACCAAAAGCTGTAGAAAGGCATTTTTAAGCACCTGAAGATGTTTGGAGTCTTTTTAAAGTGTTTTTATCGAAAGCTAGAAGCAGTTCATCTGCTCGGATTCCCTAGCTGAATTTTTAATTGCCCGAAAATGTTAGGGAACAAAATCTTCCTTTGAGAAAATGCAAGCTGAAATGAGCTTTCCACTAACTTTGTAGGGAACTATTTTCTTTCCGAAAACGCTCGTGAAGAAATGAACTATCGTTTTATTCTCCTCGCCTCTTAAGTTGTTTTTACGAGATTGTCTTTTACAGAATCAGTAACAGGAATAAACAATCAGTTCACTGAGGGAATATGCTAACAAATTATATTTTGAATCTTTTCAGTACAACCGTGGGAGAAGGGCGGCTAGGGAAGCGTGGGTTTTTGGCATCATTACAACCGAATTCAGGCCCGCGAGGGGGTACTTTCAAGTTGTGGAGAGACGGGATATCGCCACATTGGATCCCATCATCTCCAGGTGCATCCGACCAGGGACAGTTGTATACACCGATGACTGGGCTGCATACAGAGGCATGACAGGCCGTATCAACAACGTCGCCGCACACAGAATCGTTGTTCATGCTCAAAACTTCGTGGATCCTGTGACTGGCGTCCACACTCAGGAGGTAGAGTCCTGCTGGAACAACCTCAAGTTAGGCCAAAAAGTGCGTCGAGGTCTAAAAAGAGAAGACCTGCAGTCATACCTTGATGAACAAATGTGGCGCCAATGGAGAGGTGGAGATCAACGGCATATTATGCAAAATTTCCTAGCCATTTTGCCCCTCGAATATGTAGTTACAAATCCAGCCCTCTAACTATTCTTATTACGATGGGCGAACACAGTTCTAACAATTACATTGTAAGGAGCCGCACAAACCTTACTTTGTTTCGTTTCTTTCGGCTTGTGGAGTGTCATAGCCAATAATGGTAATTTTCCCCAAATTCGACAATGTGAATGATCTTAACCAAAATACGCCGCATCTTCTGCGAGAATTGAAGGAAATGACAACAAGCCAGCTTATATAAACCGCCGAAACCGTGTTTCTAAGTTAGTTAATGAAGCTGCCTGTCAACTGAAATTGATAATTGTTATTGTTTTTGTTATAATTGTTACTGTTTTTGAGACATTTTGTACACCATTCAGCTGTAATATAGGCAACGATCAGGGGCACCCAACGAGCTAAATCAACAGCAGGCATTTTAAGTACCTTATGGTGTTTGAAGTCTGCTTAAAGTGATGTTTTCATTCGCTAGAAGAAGTTCATCTGTTCGGATTCCCTAACTGAAATTTAAATTGCCCGAAAATGTTAGGGAACAAAATCCTCCTTTAGGAAAATGCTAACTGAAATGAACTAGGGGACTATTTTCTTTCCGAAAATGTTAGATGACGTTTTTGACTGCCAAAACCAGCAAAAACGACCTTTCGGAAAATCTCAGGAGCTATGATTCCCCAATTGAGAATCTTTTAGGCTACGTTTTAGTTACGAAATTGAATCGACACCGAAAGCCAAAGGCGAATTATCCTGTACTGAACAAATATCTATCGAAACTTGTCGTTGGGTACCCCCTGAACAACATAGAATTCGCGGCATCGTATTCGACGCAAGACACTTTCTTTCATGTAAGTCTTCAGTTTGACCTCATATTCGATGCGCTGCAGCTGTAAGATTCATTTACATAAGCGAAATTAAGTTACACCTTAATTAATCATCACTCGGTTTTGTTAAGTATTTTCTTAAGACTTGTTAAAACCAATAAAGAAAGACTGACCATACGGTGGTGATGTTTTTCAAAGGGCTTGAAGGGTTGTGGGGCCGAGAGGGTCAAGATCTTGGCTTTTAATTATATTATCGGCTTTTGACGACTAAATTCAAACCGATACGGTACCTTGTTAGCCCGTTAAGATATTTCAAATGTCCAGCTTTCTTGAATCTGGCACCACGCAAAGGGAGGCCCCCCCTTCCCTACTTTTCAACAGTAAAAAGCAAGTAATGCTAAAAAAATGGAAGTTAGTTTTCTATTTAACGTTTTACCGAAAACTGATTATTCTTGTTTTGAAACACCTCTTTTTTGTTGCTGAAAGTATATAAGTTTCACCACACCATGTTAGTTTTAAATACATTTTCAGCCATTTCAGAGGACTTGTATTGAAACATTTTTCCGAGGGAACACCCCAGATCCCCCCTAGTTGACTCACGCCAATGCTTTTGAAGCGATTCCCCCAGTTAGAAACTTGCTGTACGAGCCCTGTACATTGGTCACAATTAGTTAACGCATCGTAAGCATCCAAACTTCTAGGGTCTTCTAAGTTATATTTTCTACAGACTTCAACCCTTGAGACTTCAACCCTTGAGGTCTTTAATTCCGAGACGCTTATTTCCGTCACTTATATTTAAATATTAGCACGTCATCTTTCTGTTAGAATAGTTTCAATCTGGTCATTATTGGTAAAATACGTAGCATAAATCGATAACAAAACGCTGGGGTATCAGTTGTCACTCTAAAACAGAACTGACCAAACACTTGTTTGTTCAGTTTAAAACAAACGTTGTAGGAATGTGGATCATGAATTCCTCAGATCGCAAAATCAAAAAAAGATGAAAACTAGAAGGAATTCTAGAACTAAAGTGGACACATTCTATCCTTTTCTCCTGGGGGGGGGGGGGGGGGGGGGGACTCCCACACATGACCTATAAAGGTATGTGCCACGGGATAGGGTATGGTTTTTGAGGTTCTCAATCCTTAAATAGGATATCACTTTTTGCCCAGGTTGGCACAGTGTTCCCGGTGTGACCCTTAGGTAGAGTGCCTAAATTGTATCCGCTAAAATAGCAGTGCTTAAATACACAGCTAAATGAAATCCGTCGTTAGCCTGCGAACACTGACAGGTTTCCGGTTTTTAATTTCACGCCGGTTCTTTCCCGTATTTTTCGGGTTTGGGCCTTACAATAGGGTACCAATTTTCGTTTGCTTTATCCTTAAATAGGGTGAGGGTTTAAGACCCTTAGCGGCACACACCTATCCGAAATTTATGGGAGTCCCCCTCCCCGGGCCTTTTGTACCACTATGCACGTTGGCCACGAATACATTCTGTACGGCTGGAGCTAGTTAGCGTCGGTCAAAAATTTTGAGCAGAAGATGTAAATCGATTGACATCTGTTTATTCTTCTGCTTCCCATTAAGACCATCTTGAAGCTCGCAACATTTAAAAATAGTGTCCGTGAAGACCTTGTCAGAGAAAGCGGAGCAACGCCCTGTTTCACAACATAAAATACTCCGGCCTGTTTCTGGAACTCATAAGTCTTGCCTTGTTGTAAAGTTCTTCTGACGGAATGGAAACATGCCTCACTTTTTTACCTCACGAAGTTTAGCTTTCCCATTAGACAGCTTTGTACTAAGCTTTTAAAACTACATCTGTTAAGCTTGGGCTCCACTGTAGCCCGCAATAATTTATCTTGTTTTCAATATGTGAGATAGGTGGAGATATACAACTATGAACTTAAAAGTCCCTCTTCCCCTTCGCGCTATGACTATGCCTAGCGCTATTGTAAGGTCACAATGTTCAGCATCGGCTTAGATTTGTCCGCCTGAATTTCTTCCATTAAATCGTTTACAAATGTGATTCGTTGTTAAGATTTTATGCTTAAATTGCTCCAAGGTCAGGAATTGATGGTAATGTACAACTATCAAGTACTGTTCGAGACTTAAGAACCTTAGAACATTCAGATTTTTTGTAAACGTTCTTAAGTAACGTAACTGCCGTTAAATAAATGCCTGTCATGAAATCAGCCTACTGTTTATCTGCACCTTGTGCCCAAATAAAGTAGTCGTTCCTAACAAGAAAGTGGACCATCTACCGCGTTCTGAACAAGCAGTGTCTGTCTCCTCAACCACCTCGTCGTCACTATCAGCCGTAGCTCTGTCCTCATTATCGGGCATGCCCTCGAAACGTTCCTCCTCATCTGCCATCCTTGCAACCACTCAGGACTCTCTCATGCGGAGATATTGAGGTATCTCTGGTATTATATCTCTGGCATAGTTCCATGTCGTGCCATGGTTGTCTCCTGTCGATTTGTTCTCTTCCTGACTGTCTTCCATATGCAACAGGGGCGTAGCGTCCATATACGCACGCACGCCCGTACGTACAGCTGAAATCTGGAAAAAAAAATTCAGTTTTTATTCCCTTATAGCATTTGTCAAACTTAATCTAAAATAGGACCAATTTTTAAATTTCGAATTATACTGGCGTGTGTGTTTGTTTTTCCAGTACCTTGTCATTAATCCATAAACGACAAGAAACGTTATTTGGCTCCCTAGACTTGTTAACTCTCTACTTATTTTACACACCCTTTAAGCTTTAATTTTTATTTGATCAGTAATGTCTTCGTTTCTAAATATA
The DNA here is from genome assembly GCA_016490735.1 of Pachyseris speciosa. Classification (NCBI taxonomy): domain Eukaryota; kingdom Metazoa; phylum Cnidaria; class Anthozoa; order Scleractinia; family Pachyseridae; genus Pachyseris; species Pachyseris speciosa. The sequence goes on along the minus strand of JAEMWC010000416.1, from coordinate 703,904 downwards.
AGAGCTAATACAGTTGTTATTGTTGTTTTAACGTAATGGTGGAGTGAAACGAAAGCAAAAACTCTTCCCTCTGCGGTCCTTGCCTTTCCCCAATCCCTGTCCCGGGTCATTTATGAAGAGATTGAAAACGCCCTTACGAAGTACCATGACAGAAGGGAGATTGAGCTCTTTAGCAATTTTGCACATTCACAAGCACAAGGAGGTTGACATTGATGATGTTATAACAGAGTTCGCCCGTTTAAAGGGTAGCCGTCTTGCCCTTTGCTTGTAAACCCCCTGTTTTTACCATTGTTTTACCCCCTTTTTTGCCGTAGGTTACCGAAAACTGTAGAGATGGGTAAAATAAACAACTAACTACCGCATTTTCCGTTGCATTTATTTATAAAAAAAGGTTCCGCGGAAATAGTTGGGAAATGGCATTTCCGAGACCCTAAATTTCAAAATTTTCTGGGGCAGCATGCCCCCAGACCCCCCTAGTTCCAAATTTCCGCGCTGTGCGTACACCTTCAAAATCTCATGCTACGCCCCTGTTCAATACAATAGTTGCTCATTTCCTTAACTTCCTTCTTCCGGACAGTTTAACGTTTGGAAGCGGAGCATTCTATGGGTGAGAAGTGAAGCGGAATGTCATCATGCTCTGGCTCTGAAAATCACGAGTTTTTCTCACGTGTAAAGATGAAAAAAAGTAGAAGGGCATAACCGCCATCGTAGTTTCCTTACAATTGCGTTAGTAGTAGTGTACAGACACACAGACCACATAGTTGAACGACACCAGCTATCCTATAATGTAGCTGTAGGACTCAGCTGAAGAGAAGACGTTACAGCCGATGAAGTTGCATTGAAGCTGCAACACAGACTACTTTTGTGAATGTTGAAACATAAGTGTGTCCTTCTTGATCCCAACAATCTAATCAGTAGTTCCGTTGATCCCTATAAATAATTTGACAATATCCCATGTTTCCTAAAAATAAATGTTCCTGACCCCGTATTCACTAAAACTCCCTGCGAGGGGCTCAAATAGTCTTGGGTACCGAGGGTCTATCACATTAATATAAAAGTTTAGGGAGAGAACAGATCCCGCGTAAAAATTCTTATATTGAGATATCTATTTAGGATTTTAAGACTCATGTCATATTTTTTCTAGAGATAATCCACTCTCCTTTATCCCGATGGTTCTCCCGCCGCCGTAATTTTTTTTGGCGTCCCTTCTCCCTCCTCCTTATGTTGTTGTTTTGTTTGTTTTTTTTTTTTTTGCCGTTCCTCTACCACCCTTTATACACTTTGGTACATTTCTTTACCATGCTCCTCAAAAGAACAACGCATTACATGACCAAATTTAGGTTCTATGAAGAACGTTAGCTCATGAATTTTTCATGCTCCGTCTTTTTTTTCTTTCTCTCTTTCTTTCAAAACCGTTCCTAGCAATTAAATTGCTGGATATTTCGATGGCGCCCCAAAACCCGCCCGTTGTGCAGAATGTTTGCCATCGGGCTGATTGACATAAGTTTACTTCCAAATTCACGAAGAATTCATGCTGCGATTTGTAGAGATATAAGACAGTTATATCACCTTTATACGAAAAACCCGCAAGGTGAAATGTACCAAACTGTAGACTGCGAGTTGTCTCTAATTTCGGCGACAGAAGACACGCGCGCGCGAAGTTACGTGGAGACGCGACGCGAAGCTCCCCTCGCGTCGCGTCTCCTCGCAACTTCGCGCGCGCGCGTGTCTTTCATCACAAGCCGGAAATGGTGACCTGTCAAAATCATGTTTTTTTCGAATAAAAATTAGACTCCCCTCGAACAGTCCACGTCTACAGTTTTGCTTGCACGCAGAAACAGTCGACTTCTTCGCTCCGTGTTTCACAATTTCGTCCGGCAACAATCGACGTGTTTATAATGTCTCATATCACCGCTTTCAGTTGTACTTTTTCTCAGATGGTGGACACAACATTGCAATGCGATATTTGGTGAGTTGAAGTTTTTGGACATGTTTCAGTCGTGACAACATTCCGGATCAGTTTGACCTTATGGTTCCTTATTGCCTTTCAGTTTGAACATAATGTTGAAGCCCGTTACACTTGGCTGTGGACATTCTGGTTGCCAAAAGTGCTTATCCACTTTGGCATCAATTGCTTCACCGAAGTGTCCACAATGCCGTACCCCATTTAGAGGAGATCAGTTGACAGTAAACGTGACGCTGGACAACATTACCTGCAATTTACCGGTAAATTGCACCAACCAAGGCTGTGAGTGGAAAGGCGTTTATTCCGATGCTGAGGCTCATTGGAAGCAATGCCCAAAAGTACTGGAGAATTGTCCCAACGAAAGCTGTCGGCACATGGCGGTCCGCGAAGCGATGACAGCGCACATGCAAGAATGCCCGAAACAAAAGATTCCTTGCGCTCAATGCAAACTAATTGTTTTCAGGGATCGCCTGGATCGCCACTGTTCTTTGATGTGCGGTACATCGGTGGTAAAATGCCCCTTGGGATGTGGATCATCATTACCACGGTATGTTGATCTTTTTTTTTCAATAGCGACCGACTGTAAATCCCGGGGGGGGGGGGGGAACTCCCGGGAAAATTGGGTGGGGGTGTGCGGCCCACTTCCTGAAACCCTTACCCTATTTCAGACCAAACTCTGCCATTTCCACCACCCAGTTTCAGATCTGACCAAAAATTCGATACCCCAAATCTTACCTATTTCACACACACGGCTGCTGTAAACATAATTTGCGTAAGACCTTTTGCTGGTGGTCACATCGCCTAATGATGAAGAAATAGCTTTTTCTATAAAAGATACTAAATTCAAGACTACAGTGCACAAACCATACCCTATTTCAGAAGGAAATGGTCAAACTCGACACCCTATTTCAGACCAAAACGGCAGAAAACCATACCCTTTGGGGCTGCACATACCTACATCGCCCATATTAAGCAGTACTCCTCCCCGTGATAGAAATAGAGTGGGGGAAGGGGGATGTACTATAAAAATGACATACCTTTTAGTGCATGACATTTTGTGGATTGGTAGCACTTATGGTGCTAAAATCTATAATGCCTATCTCCAGAGTTGATGCGATAACTTTAATGAGTCTTTCAGCTTATCAATTACCTTAATCACTGTTAAAATAGAAAGTCTCAAATGGTGTTGTTTTAGAATTGGCAACTCTTAGGGAAATCTAGCTGTCTAAACTTAAACACTATGTGCAAAAGGTTCAAACATATTGTCAACGAGGTCTGAAAATGTTTTTGAGGAACACAATACAGCAAGATCGGTTGAACAATTATTATTGACTGTTACAATACATTGAAAAAATCAATCCAAGCAAAATAGGAGCAAAAGAAAAGGAAAGTTTGGCCATTTCATCTGTCTCTTCGTTGGTTCCAGCAAAACAAGTCAAGACGTAAGTCGTGATTTTAACCTAAATTCCTCTACCCGCCTCGGCGACCCAACGCCGACACCCAAAAAAATTGACTCAATGAAAGAGAGGTATTTTGAATTTAGCGCTCCTTCCCCACTCCCCCTTTCCCCCTCAGCGAAATGCAACCACTAACATCATCATTGCCAGAAAACTGCAACCTTAAATATGAATTTTGCTGTTCCCGATAGATTTTAATTAACAAAGTTTTAATTACTAGATCTGTTCTTTATTATTATATATAGTCATTGTAGCCTAAGGATTTTTTGCTGTAAATTCTAAAGATTAATGTACATTTTAAGTAGGATAGTGTCCCCAATTAGTGAGCTGATTATAGGCTAGCTAGAAGATTGACACTGAAATAGTTACTATTATTATTATTATAATTATTATTATTATTATTATTATCATCATCACATACTTTTCTGTAACTATTACAATGATGAACCCATCTACTTTACATTGATATCACACTGAGCACTTATAGAAAATTTGACCCCGATTCGCCGGAATCCATGGCAACAGAAGTTCAGTCAGTGATGACAGAAATGAAAAACCCAATTTATATGTTTTGCTTTAGCAACCAAGTGAATTTGCACCAACACCAGTGCCGGAAAAAAGCCTTGGAATGCAGTGTAACAGGATGCAAACGCATAATGAAGCGCGAAGATTTTGAACGGCATGTCACTGAGGCTGCAGGCAGTCATTTTAAACTCCAGTCAGGAGAGATTCAAAGACTGCGCCGGATCATACGTGAAAAGGTAACTAACATTATGTCATTTGTTTCCCTTCGAACTATTATTTGCACACAATATTATTGTGTACTACAAAAGAGTAACCATGTACACCGACATGAAAGACAAACTGTAATTTGAAATAGGTGGGAGAAATTAAATGGTAAAAATGAAAATTAAAAAGTATAAGGCCAAAATAGAATTCCCAGAGGGACAGGTATTTTTAAAAAGGAGAGAGAAAAGGACTTGAGGATGGTATACATATTTTCTGGAGCAACACATTGCTCAAGCCATTAAACTGTCAAACACAAAATGATGGCGGCGTAATGAAATGTTAATTTTGCCCCAGTTTCATTATGGGATATATATAAGGGCTACTCATGTAAATTGTCTGACCATTTTGCAGAAGTATGGTGGCGAAACAACTCTCCCTGTAGATGACACAGTGGTGTCCTTCACTTGGGACATCAAAGATTTCCCAGCAAGTCTGGCTTTGCAATTGGAGTCCCAACAGGAGCCTCTGACAAGTGATACGTTTTCCTGTGAAAGACAGAGGTGGAGGAGTGTTTTGACTTGCGATAAAAACTTGTATCTGCAGCTTATGTCCTCTTCACATCCAGTTACTGTACTGATAAGGTAAGGAGCCACGAAAATAGGGTATACAATGATCAACACAGGACTGAAGTAAACTTACCATGCTGAGAGTACAGGCAGCTCAGAGGTAGACTGGGGAGGGAGGAGTGGTGAGGACCCTTCTATTTAATAGCATCAATACACCATTTTGCTAATGATCAGTTCCTGGTGAATTGTGGGTAGAGTCAGTCCTTTGTGGGGGCAAACTGTCAAAATTACAATTTCAAATTATGTCCTTAAATGGCTGTTTGCCCCCACAAAGGACTGGATCTACCACCAAGAACTGATCATTTGCAAAATGGTGTATTCCTGAGGGGAGTAAAAGTATTCCATTGTAGGGTCATGCTATGGAAACTCAAAGAAACATCCCACAGGGATTTTGATATCAAACAGTTAGCCAAATCCAGCCTTCCTCTTTACTCTCCTCAGAGCACATTGCATAATAGGAGGCCATAGCTAGGAGGCCAAGTGAGATCCTACTTGTGAACCGTTTTCTGTTTTACCATTTAGTTGTTTCTAAACTGGAAATATTTTTGACCGACAATGTCAAATACTGGATTTACCAGTTATTGTGTTAGCCAATAAAGTTTATTATTATTATTATTAGTAGTAGTAGTAGTAGTATCATTATTATTAGTATTACCGGTATTAGTATTATTAAGGTTTCGTGGCAGCACGAAGTAAGATGTCGCTTCAATGAACCACACGATGTTTTTGAAGTTTATTATTATCATTATTATTATTGGATATACCCACAATTTAGCTGCTACAAATAAGTCCTCTTTTCTCTCACCCAATACTATGGGTTACTGGCCAAGCGTGAGGTCAAGATGGCACGATATTGGCCAAGTTCTTTTTTTGCGTGTTAATGGACCGAGATGAAGTCGAGGTCCATAAACACACAAAAAAAGAACGAGGCCAATATCCCGCCATCTTGACTGAACAAGCGTGGTCAATAAAGGATTTATTATATGACTCAAAGGACGCAATTAAAAGATAGTAACACGCGGGACGAACGGGCTATCCCGAGCGGTCAAGATGGCTCCATCACAGCAGGGGAATTGATTCATCTTGACCGCTGAAAGAGCCAGTCATATGATAAACTAGAGATAAACTAGCTCTCAGTTATGCCAAACAAATTTATTCTTCACTTAGGATTGTGATGATGCCTGGAAACAAGAAACAAAAGGTCTTTCGCCTACGACAGGTTACACTCACTGAAGGAAAAATGTGGGGAAGAGAATTGAAAGACATGAACAGATGGGTGGATGAAACTGGAAGGCTCCTCATTAAGTTTATCATTTATCATGTAAGGTTGTAGGTTGTCATGGCCAGAATTAAATTTCACGCACGCGCAGTAGCTATCGACACTTAAAAACACTACGAACACAAACATAATTTTACAGAGATATGTGACAAGGCAAAACTTCTACAATAAATAGCACGAGCTGCTACAAAGATAAACAATTTGTTCAATCTCATATTCTTCGTTTGCAACTGACGTCACGCACAAATTAGAGCTCCCGGTTCAACCGGAAGTAGGCCATCTTGGATGACAACTTGACCCAGGCAACGAATTTTATAGATATTGTTTTGGGCAAAATTGAATTCGCAGATTTAAGTTTCGCACTTCCCAGCACAAAAAGTACAAACAATATATTTTACCTTCGTCTTCCATACAAATGTCTATAAAATCGACCATTGCACTCCAAAATGCCATTTATCGTTGGTCCTTGACGACAACACCATTGACAAATTCGCATTTGTTCGTTCCGAAACTTAAAGAAGACATTCGTCTCTTTCACATTTCAGTGTTTTCATCCTCGGAAAAAGCATCCTCGTCTTTCCCATCTCATCCCAACAAAGGTAAAAGTTCGGCTCGTAATACAAACACACGGTAGGGTGACCACTTCAATCATTCGAGGATCCCTGCCTGTTGAAATACTGTCTTCGCTTCAAGACATCAGTGTTCATTTTTCGCCGCCATCTTGCTCTAATAACTTGATGTAGGCCTAAGTACTAGTTTATTCTGTTAGTACAGGACTAATGATTGGCCCTATGGTATGGCCACCATAGTGATTACATAAGAAAACCCATTATTGGTGAAATAAACATACAAGGTAAAGTTGCCACGAAATTTAAATGAATATGACTTAGGAATGACTTGTACACATGACTAAGAATATCAACTGTTGAGGTATTATTTAATTCATTTTTTTTGTAATCCATACCTCATCTCTATTGTTCAACTTTTTCATACAAAACGATCGAAGCTGGGCTATCTCTTCCCTAGAGCCTGCGTCTCGGTCAGCGGTGCCGCGTGCAAAAGTGAAATGAATATCTGGCCATGAATAATACGATAACTAATAACTTTCAGTTTGTACCCAATGTTACGTTGATTAATCGAAGCCAGCTTATCTCAAATTCAACTCGAATCAGGCATACGAAACAACTTAGTTTCTAAAATGGCGCGCTTATAGGGCCAACTAAACAGAAAAATGTATTTTAATCATTCACAATTTTATTTAACCAAGAATTCATTTAGTATTCTGTGCTAGCTTTGGTTGTACATGTATTTTGGACGATGTTTATTTGATACGAGTCGACGTCACATTGGGTACGAAACAATCGGTTATACCACCACAATAATTCAAAACAAATCAAACAATCATGGTGCCTCAGTTATACGGTTTTCATTTTGGGTACGAAAAATAATTCGCATTTGTTTTGGTTTTAAAAAATTAAGCGGCAGAAAGAAGCATGTTAATGTCCCCTCGCCCGTGTTTCAAAAATAATGACGACAAAATTGGTATTGCTGGCTTCATCATCTTTGGTGCTAAAAGGAAGCTAGTAGTGACCTATAAAAGCATAAGAGCTGGAAACTGCTGTCAGCTACCATTATCTAGTTTTACTTGTAATAAATTCAGGGAAGATAAAGCGTTTTAATCCCTCGAAAGATTTCAATTAACCGTGTTAACTTTGATTTTCGGAACTGAGAGAAAAGTTAGATAGTCAATCTTTGAGTTTGTAGTATCACTGCATATTTACTCCTAATCTGTAATTTGTTAAAAAATATCTGCTAATCGGAAAAATTAAAATTTGTTATGTGAGTTTCTTTGCCTTCTCTCTTTTCTCTTCTTGTCTCTGTCACCATTCTTGAGACCCTCTTGACTCCCTATAAATTTAAAACGAAAAAAAAAAAGACAATGACAATGAATCAGTCACTTTCCCACTTCGCAATATACTCTGTCAGAGTCCTCTCGATAAGAGTTGACCGAACTCGATTTGACCAAATCGAGCTTGATTTGACTTTTCTCTCTCCCCCGGAAAGTAAGTGGGCGGACTCTGATAGTGGAGCTCGACAAGCTATCGAGCACGATTATTTACTCTCGAGCGCGCCTAGGATTCGAGCTCGATTTACTGCAAATTGAGCACGCCCAACCGAGGTGGAATTAGAAGTAGTGGTCGTTTTGCATTCCGAACTCGATTTGCGTATATCGAGCACGGTTGCCCAGAAAGTAAAATTGATCCAATTATATCAAGAGGAGATCTTTGAGCAGCTAAGATGCTTTTTAAACAGCCTTGTCATTAGCGTACTTTGCGAAGCTCAAGCCGACGTATAAACGAGCACTCGCACGGCCGCGAGTAGTTCGAATCCTGTGATGAAGACTCAAACGAATCGCCGTTTGCAAATGTCAGGGTCATCATCGGTTGTTTCACAAGAAATGGATGAAGACATTGGCTGCTTATTACTAACCCTGCCAAGTAGCTGCCCCAAAAAGGTAAGCTTAGAGAAATTCTCAATTTTTTTTCTGCGAACCTTGCACTCGGAAACACTGATCAGCGGCTTTCCATTGCGAGTGGCGCGAAATAGTTCTTGTAGCACGAAAAATAGATCCCAAGGAACAGATTTCGCAACAGAGGAGTAAATACTCACTATCTGAGGACCAAAATACTACAACAGACCCCGTCAACGAAAGGTAATTCCCGTTCCCTTTACGAAATCCGCACAATGTCACTCATAAATGATGCTCATATTTCCTGAAACAAGTTATTGTCATGTCTTAGGCCTTATTGAGGGGGATAAGAGGGACTCCTAGAACAGGATAAAATTGTAGTTTGCTACTTATCAATGTTTATAAGAACAAGAGGGGGTAACTCGGACATATTAGGACATTTGACTTTTCAAAATAATTTTTGGTCAAAATCCCACACTAGGGCCTGAAATTTGGTAAAACTGGATCAAATTTTCCCACCTTAGGCATTAATTAGTTCTCAAATCCCTCTCCTTTCCTACAGATCAACCGGGATACATGGTGATCTTGAATTTTTGTTGGAGGAGGAGCTGAGCAGTATTCAACTCTTTGCAATGTCACACATGAAAAGACAAAATACTGAGCAGCTTCTTGATTCTTTGGCTTTGTTGCCTACAAGATTAATTCCCTGCAGGAGGCTAACCGGGCACTGAAAAGCTATGGTCCAGAGTCCTTCAATGGGACCAAGTGATGGTACAACAGAAGACTGGACAACAAACAGAAATTGGAAAACACAATATCCATGTTAGCTCAATTTCAGGTATGTAAAATGGTTAAGACTAAACATTAAAAAAATCCTCTGGTGATGTTTCGTAACTGGAAATCAATGGCTTACATGTATTGTTGCTATTTGGTGTCAATGCAGTCAGCAGCTCATTTATGACAAATGTCCATTTTTTTCTGGTCCCACAAAAATGAATATCTTGGGAAATGTAGAAGATACTGTGGGGCATACACTCCCCATTGAGAAGATGGCATTTTTTCCTGAGAAATTTACTTGTATATCTTTTGATCTTATGCTGTTTGAGACTAGATCAACAGATTGGAAAAGATGTAAACAATTTGCATCTTTTCCAATCTGTAGATCTAGTCTCAAATAGCATAAAATTAGAAAACTATCCAAAATAAATTGCTCAGGAATCACCAAGGTTACCAGTAACATCCAGATGTATTGTCAGAGTGTGCTGCTGTTGCCTTCAGCAATTCTTGTTTTCATTTTAACTGTATCACCAAGTATCACCAAGGTTACCACTGGCATTCAGATGTATCGTCGGAGTGTGCTACTGTTGCCTTTAACAATTCTTGTTTTCATTTTCATTTTAACTGCTCAAGTATCACCAAGGTCACCAGTGGCATCCAGATGTTTCATCGGAGTGTGCTACTGTTGCCTATAACAATTCTTCTTTTCATTTTAAGTATATCTGATCAACTATCACCAAGGTTACCAGTGGCATCCAGATGTTTTGTCGGAGTGTGCTACTGTTGCCTATAACAATTCTTGTTTTCATTTTCATTTTAACTGTTCAACTATCACCAAGGTTACCAGTGGCATCCAGATGTTTCGTCGGAGTGTGCTACTGTTCCCTATAACTAATCTTGTTTTCATTTTCATTTTAACTGTTAAAGTATCACCAGGGTTACCAGTGGCATCCAGATGTTTTGTCGGAGTGTGCTACTGTTGCCTATAAGGGGGGTGGGGTGGGGGTGGGGGTGTACTCCCAGAAAAATTGGGTAGGGCGTGCGGCCCCCTTCCCGAAACACTTTCCTTATTTCAGAACAAAAACAGCGGTTCTCCATACCCTGTCAAAAATTTGATACCCTGTTTCAGACTTACTTCATGTGCGCGATAAAAGATAATTAAGGACAAAAAAGAAGGGCTTTTGCAGATGGTCTTATCGCCTACTGACGAAGAAGAAGTTTCTTCTAAAAAAGTATACCCAATCCAAGACGAGTGGACAAACCATACCTTATTTCAGACCAAAATGTTCAAAATCGATAACCTATTTCAGACCAACACGGCTAAAAATCCATACCCTTTGGTGCCCCATATACCTGATATAGCGCATATAAGGGAGTACCTCTCCCCCCCCCCCCCCGACCTTTTTTTTCTTTTTCATTCGCTGATAACTATTAAAAGCAAATTAATGGTGTGACGATAAGCACAAAAATGGTACCCAGCTACGCCATTCTTTTTATTTTTTTTTATTTTTGTTTTGTTTTTTGTTTTGTTTTTGTTTTTGTTTTTTGTAGGTTATACGTTGAGCACCAATTCTTCAATCAATACAAAGACCCTAAACCTGGACTATACGGTCACTACATTGACGACGGCATCGGCGCAGTGTTTTGAGGAACTCAATGAATTTATAACCTCCGTGAATTCCTCTCATCTGGCTCTGAAATATACCTGGGAAATTACTGAAACTTCGCTGGCTCTTCTTGATATCAAAGTTTCTATCCGTGGCAACCACTTATGTACCAGTGTGCTCTCCAAAGTCACAGATCCTCACAGTTATTTATTGTATTCATCTTAACATCCATCTCACGTCAAATACTGAAAGCCACTGCTCCCTGTTACGGTCGTAGGAAAATCCACGGAAATTTAATCACATCAACATAGCCGGCGTTGAGTAAATTTTTCATAGACAAAGGAAAACGTGCTATAATTGTAAACGCTCACAAAATGAAAAATTAAGGTTATAACTGAACATACATTGCTTGAGTGAACTCGCCTACCAGGAAGCGAACGAGTTGTGGAGGCGCAGGCGAGTTTACCGGTCTTTCCTAATTCGGCCGGGTTTTCTTAATAAAAAAAAAAAAAAACGAATGCGTGATTTGGACTTCTGCATTATTGTTTGTTGTCTCGTCACTTTCTCAGTCTCCCCGCCGCATAGAAAGTGATCCTAATTTGCTCACGGCTCAATCACATTGTTTCTGGTGACAAAAATTAGTTTTGACAGCCGCACTGGCGAATTTTCACGCCTTCTACTTTACACGGGCTGACTCACTGACAGATTGAAATTCAAATATGTAAGGAATGCGGGGTCCACAACCCCGCATTCCTTTGTAATACTTCCAGATAGACTCCGCTGCGTCTCGTCATGTATTTTACCTCAGGTCGAGGCTAACCCTGTACAAATGCATTTCCAGTTTTATTCAGCGGTCATGGCGAACTCGAAACTGGACTATTATAATTTTTTTTAAGTCTAATATATAATATAATTTTTTTAGGCGATTATTCCGAGCGATTTGGCAGGATAACTGTAAAACTACAATATTACATAAGATTTTGGCGACTGGTTAATTTAGCGATTAGAAAAAAATCAGTAGTTATTTTTAATTAACAGCACTTAAATTTATTGACTTGCGTATATTTAGGAACTTAAATCACTTTATCTTCGCGATTGCATGAACTGAAACGAATTTATTCAAAACGCGACAATAGAGCTTCCCAATGATAATGCACATGTCATCGGCTTCCCCGTGGGGTCGACCCCTGGGCCTACCAGGGAGATATGTGGGGGAATAAAAGGAGAATAGATGGGATTCTTTGCCCGAGGGTAGGGGAAAATCTTGACATTGTTAATACGATCAAAGATTAGGGTGTGGGGGAATTCACAAGTTTGAAAAGGATGTCACATCAATTTTCAGCTGAGAGACACCACACCCAGGGGACTTTATCTTAAGAGATTCCCCGACCCCCAGGAAATTCTTCAAGTTTGTTTGACTACTTTTAAAAACCCCCTGGTTAGCCCGGGCGTCGACCCCACGGGGAAGCCGATGACATGTGCATAAGATCTTAAACGTCAAACTTTCGCTCCATTTAAATAATTATTTGAAAAAGTTATGCAATATTCTACAACCAAATTTTGAACGAAACAAACCAAACTGCAACTCCACTTATTGTCATATAATGATATGTTATGTAATATCGTAATGTTGTCCTCACTCATATTTGCATTTTAGCTGTTACGTGATTGCAAGAAATGGCCAGATCGCGGTGCACCAATTGCATAGTTTACCTATGTGAAGGTCACGTTAAATTCGCGATAATTAAATTGAGCGACTCTTAATGTTGATGCATTTTAATTCAGCGATCTCTTGACAAATCGCTAAGTTCGCTAGATTAAAGTGTCGCCAAAATTTCATTTCCTTCTTCAATTATTGTTAGGGTGACAAAGGCGATAAAGGCGAGTCGGGAACCAAAGGTGATAAAGGCGATTCAGGAACAAAAGGTGTTAAGGGCGATTCAGTATCGGCTGCGGCTTGCAAGTGCGACTTACAGGTTGGGTGATGTGTGTGTGTTTTTATTTCAGTTTAAGTTTTACCAACATTAACATGTCACCTTAATTTCCAACAGAATCCGAAAAAGCCGTCTGCTCACATTGAGGCCACCATAGGAGATCGCGCCTACCACAACAACCAAGGTAATTTGCGCACTAGAATTATTATTAGCAGTTTAAAACTCCTTTATGCCAGATTATCATCATCATCATCATCATCATCATCATTATTATTATTATTATTATTATTTTCTTTATGAACACAGGCTCTAAAAGTCCTGGAGGTAAGAGGTCTACATTTCAGTCTTGCTCAAAATGGTCGCCGCTCCGAGAAGTGCAGACTTCTGTAAAGTTCTGACTCTATTTGGGATTCTAATTTCCTTCAAATGACTGTTTAGCCTTTTCGCTATCGCGCCAAGAGCTCCCACGACCACTGGTACTACTTTTGCCTTTGCTTTCCACAGTCTAGGCAACTCCCTTCCAAGATCCTGATACTTTTCCTGTTTCTCTTTCTCCTTGCTTTCAACGTTCTTGTCGCCAGGCACTGCAACATCTATGATGGGGACCCAGTTATTGATCTTTTCATGAACAGTTATATCAGGCCTTCGGTGATGTATGTCATGATTGGTTTAAATGGCAAAATCCCACAATATTTTCACCCATTCATTTTCAATCACATCTTCCGGACTAGAAGACGAGTCTTAAAGGAAAACGCTGTGCCTACGTTTTTCCCCACAAAAAGGACGAACATAAGGTTTGCAGTAGTGAAAGTCGAAGAAACTGAGCCTTTCACACTTAGGTAACCTCCTCATAAAAGCCAAATATTACAAAATAATATTATTCTCACACTCGCGCAAAAGAACAGCAAAACAACAATTACAATTATAGTCTATGAGTCTCGGATTCTTTATTATTGCGTGAATAAATATGCCGGTATTCACCTGAATGTTTGTTTACAGCTTCGTCGGTTTCCTTGCAGCATTAGTTGTCGTTCCCAGTTTGTGCAAAGGTTACAACTACACCGCGTTGTATTTCCTCTTCTCGTGCTTCGCTTGCCTCGCTCTCCGAACTTAAGCTATTCGTATTGACTCAAACGAATAAGGTTCGAACTCGGCCAGAGTTCAGAGATGGTTATAAATTTTGAGTTAAATGGCCAATCTATATGACAAATGGGACCGTACAGTTTAATCGTGCTCACCTTCACAAAATGTTCTGCTCTTGCTCGTAAAAATGGCGGATGTTCAATACCGAAGAATGGGTGAGCGGTTTCGCAGAGAAAATCTTGCTTCTTATTGTTTTTTTGTGAAAACTCAATGCGTTTTCTACAATTCTTGGTGATTTCAATATATGTGTTTCATAGCCTTTCGTTCTCCTTTAAAGGAAATAACCAGTCTATAAAAATACAAAAAGTCGTGGTCTCACAAGTACCAAAGAAAAAGGCCATCTTAAGGTTACAGTAAACCTTTGGGGAACAATTTGTTATCAAAATTTGAATTTTGCGCTCATGGGCCAAAGGAATAATTAATGCAACAATTGGCAAAAGGAAATTTGCAAAATGAGTAAACGAAGGCGAGAAACGCTAAAATATTATTTTTGGGAGCAGTTAATAAATATGTGAAGGTATCGAATTCCCGTAATAATACTAAGGGATCCAGCCGTCTTTTGACATTTTTCACGGGAAGCTTCACACTGTATCTCGAATTGCATCTTTTGATTACATCAGTCAGTGGTACAAATTTGGAACATCAAAGCTATATCTTCCGATCATAACGAAAAATAAATACTCCGTCTTCTGCTTCAGGGGGTTCCTCGGTTGCCGTTTATTGGTCGGTGGTATTACCGCTTTGACACCACCTTCGATGAGGTGTAAAAACTGTGCAAATCTATGGGGGGCAAAATCTCGGGGTTTATTTTAGCGTGTATTCCCTCTAGTCTAACAAAGTAATCTCAATCTTGATTCATTAGATTTTAATCAAATTTGGCGAAAATGTTCCACACACGTTACCGCACCAAAGCGTGTGAGGCTTTTACAAACTTCGAAATATATTTCTCATGGTGTCCGAGCGCGTGAACCGCGGATTAAAGAATGAAGATGTGAATGATCATCGCAGTTATGAACACTACCTAAGCAGTAGTGAAAAAATATTCTATTGGTCAACTTTTCTCAGGAACCAATCGGAATATCGAAACAGCTTCACGCACTATGTTAGCCTCTTTTGTACTGAAAGATGTAATCTAGTTTGTCTGGATGTCCTTAGTACCACAAGGGCTATTAATCATGAACTCTTTGTCTTCCGGCTTACCAAATATCGACCATATGCGAACGATGGCTTTGAAACCCTGCAACTTTCCCATATCCCGGACTATGGTTGAAATGAACCACTGTCGTTGCGAAAAGGTCACTTTTGTAGGCTTTGTCACCAAAACTCCCAATTTTTATTTAATATGACTGTTTATTCTCTTGCAAAACCAAACTCGCCCTCGGACAACAGCAAAATTCACGCAACTTGTCTTAAAGTTTTGAAAACAAAAATTCCTATTGAGGTTAAAAGTTTACATTGGCAACAAACTTTGACTCCACCTCTTGCAATCTGTTTTACATTTTCCTGCTCACTTCTTTAGCCCAACCCCGATAACTTTATTTGATTTCACTTGCTCTCACTGGTCTGTCATGTTCGCGTTTGTGACCCGAAGGAGTTCTGGGACTTTCTTGGATAACGGGCGCATGAGAGTCCGCCAATTTCCATTTCAGATATTTTTTGAGAACCGTGTAGAGTCACACGGTCCTGCTGACAAAATATTGCACCGACTGTATTATTTACAATTCAAAACTCGCCTAAATTGTCATGCCAGGTCCCGGAATCCACTCACAAAAGGGCTAAAGACACAACTTCACTCCGTGAATTGCCATCACTCGCACGAGTACTTTGAGCGGCCCACTTTGTGTGAAATTGCTTCTCATTTCTGTTTTCTTTCCAAGGATTGCCTCTACCCATCAACCCAGCCTTGTGATGCCAGGCAGGGGGCTTCTGAGGTGGAAAGTGGCTCCAATACGTAAGGAATTGTAGCTGCAGTGATCGTTTAGAAATAAACGACAGCTAACGTGACAGCGTGACGACGAAGAAAGAGCCTTTAGTGTTGAGGACTAGCGAAATCTCCGTGGTAACCCTTATAGCCGATCCTACCCTCCGGAAATTGCAAAAAAGGCGACCAAATCGCCGGAAGACAAAGGGTTAAAACGTAAATCATAAAACTAACATTGTTTGCTCAGGCGAAGTTCGGTTGAGCAAACATTGTTTGTTTTCCGTTTGAACGCATGCGCTTGCCTACCAAAAAAATTGTTCAGGATATTTTCAGATTCTATAGTTTATTAGATTCCAATGATATAAATTCTACTGAGGTTTCTTTAAAAACAACGCGCACAGGAGCGATTTTTAGAAAGGCACCCCTGAAAGTTTACAGTAACCTTAACTTAATGCTTTGCTCGGTGGCATAAATTAACAGGCTTATTTACTATCGCTTCGTTCTGCACGCTTCGTCCTGCAATCACGAATTATAAACTAGATATTCCGAAAGCACATAAAAATTGAAGCGACAACTGAGTGATAAAATTTAAGACTAAGCAAAATTGTAAAAAATTAATGATATGAAAACGATAAGCATACAAGGCGGTAAAAACCGCCAGATCCTTCAATACTTGTGATAAACACGTTACTCTGAATTTAATCTGATTTTACTGTTCACTAAAATAATTTTCAAACCGTTGTAATATTAAACAACGTATAAGTGCCAACTAGTTTATTACTTCAGAACTCGACTCGCAAATAAACAGGTACCAGGCTACGAAGCCTTACAACAAGTTAGGCTTCGAATCTATTAAAGCTTGCGTTGTAGTGAAGAATCTGAGAACTCATGGCAAAACAGAGATGATCAACGTACCGAAACAGCTGAACATTAAATAAAAATGTGTTTTGTCCCATTATCGTTTTCCATCTGTTTCCCTTCTCTTCCTGCAACTGAATATCAAACGACGTTCAACCTCTAGGGAGAAGTTTTCTCCCGTACAACAACAAATCTGAGCAGCTTCTTCCTTGGTACAAATGGATAAACACAATCGCTATGCGAGAGCTGAATTCGTCGCTTCTTCGTGTTCTGACGATCCACTTAAGCTTTCTGAATGAGCATAAGCTTTAATATTTATCGCTGTATGATAAACCACACAACGCTTACCTACTAGAATTTATAGTAAGTTTGTGACACAAATCCTCTTTGCCAGGAAGCGAGCTGAGAAAATGACGTCACAACATAATGACCGTTTTGCAAATCACCACATTCATCGCAGGCTTCCTGGAACATAATTTTGTGATAGCGGACTCGAAAGCCACACTTCTTTGGGCTCTATCTTTCCACTTTACTGGACTGGAACTTCATTTTAGTGGTAAGGATAAGTGTGATTTTGATCGTAGTGGCACTTTAAATTTGCAATCGCACACATGTCATCTATGACAAAAATAGATATGTATATACCCAATCAGAACGCGTTACGTTGTGATTTACAAAATCCCTCACCCACTCAGATGATTGGCGGAACAGAAAAACTCCAAATCCTTCGAAGTTTGCAAAACGCAAGGGGCACCCAACGAGCCAAATCAACCAAAAGCTATAGAAAGGCATTTTTAACTGCCTTATGGTGTTTGAAGTCTGTTTAAGGTGGTGTTTTCGTTACCTAAAATAATTTGATCTGTTCGGATTCCTTAGTTGAAATTTTTAATTGCTCGAAAATGTAAGGGAACAAAATCTTTTTTGAGAAAATGTTACCTGAAATGACCTTGCCACGCACTTTCTAGGGAACTATTTTCTTTCCGAAAATGCTAGCTGACGTTTTTGACTGCCAAAAAATTAAACTTACCTTTCCGAAAATCTCAGGGCCTGTGATTACCCAATTGCGAATCCTTTAGACCACCTTTCAGTTGCGAATTGAAAATCCGAGTGCTCTCTTTAATCGACGCCGAAAACCAATGGCGAACTTAACTACCCTCCACCAAACAGAAATCTACCCAATCTTGTAGTTGGGTGCCCCTGAAACACCCAGCGCGATTCAACGAATATTGCTGCAAGAGGTTAGCGTCACGGGTGACAATTTCTTTCTTTAGTCTTCTTGTCACCGTCTCTCTTCAACCCCAGCCACCCATACCCCACTCTTTTAACCACTCCAATCGGACGTAATTAAATAACAAGCCCTCCCCCGGGGGGTGGGGCGTAATAGAGGAAATACGGCACTCAATATGTTCGATATTCCTTTATTTAGTGATCAAAGATTGGTCCGTCAGTGCCCCAAACAGCCACATAACGGGCGGAATGACTTACAAGGATGGAAAGCTGACTGTGCCAACTCCAGGCCGGTACTACATTTATGCTCAATTCTACTACCACCACAGCGGACGAATTTACCTTCGTGTGAACAACAATATCATCACCATGTTACAGCCACCTACACCTTACCGTTCAGGGCTACAAGGTGCTTTGTATGCGAGAGGAGTGTTCCAACTTAAGGCTGGTAACGTCATCACGTTGTTGGCCACCAACATCCATGGCAACGTTAGAGGCCACATGAACACCTATCACAGTTACTTTGGCGCGTTCTTAATTTGACGTCTTCACAGCAGTGATCGAAATTCAGCCCGCTGCAGATGCCGAGTTTTGATTTTTTGTGTGTGTAAAAGCCAAAACAATAAACAAGTTAGACGTTTATAAGTGGGACTATTACTGGGTATAAGAAGCATGCAAGCTTTTCATGTATCCTAAAAATATCGTAGTACTAAAATTTTCTCACCTAAGTCATGGATGTTAGAATTGCCTCTAACTATTAAGGGAACAAGGTAAATAAAGCAATCTGTCGGCTGAAAACGGCTGTTTTGAGACTCGTCTATCGGTTTTGTTTGCGATTTAGAGAGTAATCCTGTACCTCTTCCATACTTCTATTTTCATTGGTCCCTATGACCTGTAGCTTCTTTTGTTATCAGGGCTGGGGGTATTGTTTGTGTTCTATCATCTATTGTTTCATTCTCCAATCACAGACTGCGTCTGGAAACTACAGACTCTCTCAACGTAGGTGCCAGAGCAGACCAAGTGTGAAGATAATTCAAAATTTCTTCAGTGTCGTATTCGCTGGGCAAAGAAGCGTTTGTGAGGACTTTTAGAGTTCCACTGGCAAGTTGAAGTTCATGGTTACGTAGTGGTTTCTATTTTCACGGTACCTGCACTCTGGCTAAACCTTACTGTGGTCAGGTGGAATAAGTTGAAAGGGACTCATTAAAACAGAGGTTCATCTGTCATCACTATCTTTAGTCATATGAGAAAGGAGAAAGCGACCTATCGCCAGTGTGGCCCACTGAAAACAACGTTCCCTCTCGGAAATTACTTACGTCAGTGGTTTAGTTTAAAAGCACTAAGCAAATGTTTTATTACCGCAAGCCAATTCTAGGTTTGCAAATAATTATGTACCAACGCTTTCTTAATTCCCTCGGCGCCCAAAATAATTTCACAAAACTCAACTAGCAAGCACACGATACACAATAATCGAGGTATATATAATTAAAATAGAGCTAAAATGGCAGTTTAAATTCGGTACGTAAGAGTTCAATCATTTTAACACGCCATATTGAATTTGCTTTTAAGATCATTATAGCATATATAGGAGACCAACCATACTTGAAAAATCATACTGCTTCACATCTTCCATAACTGTTGATTTTCAGCTTCTAATAAACCAGTATTTAACAAACACTTCTAAACCCGGAAATACCATAAACCTGAGCAAAGGGTGTGCCTGGTCGCCCTGTGCTCCCACCAGGAGTCGAACTGGCTTATAGATGGTTGAAACTAAAAAAAGACTCGATGTCACATTATCCATTTAACAGTTAGATTATGAATTCGAGATTTCAGTCGCGAGATAGCTGATGAGGGCGCAGTTGAACTAGTCTTTCAAAACTAAACAAGTATATTTTCTAAATCCTCCTCGAAGACACTTCGAAAACGCAAAGAAACGGCCCCCATTTCGTTGACAACCGCTACTCACTATCTGCAACAGAACAGATAGTGAGTAGAGTAGCCAATAAGAAAAAGGCATGCGTATTAGAACGCTAGTATATTTAAGGTGATAATAAATACAAGAGGTGGGATTTCGTAGCTATCCCATATTTCATCTGATAATGTTTTTCAAAATTACACACCGGAACGTGGTTCAGTTCGACTCCGCTTACAAAACGCTTTGAGTTCCTGGTTACTTCCGTTGGATGTAGGAAAAACGGGCAACGTCCTCGTCACTCCTCTTGAAGACCGTGTCTAGGAATTTCAGTTTTATTTGAGGTATTTTCAACAGTTCTCTTGTTCGTTTTGTTCTTTCCACATGATAAATCAAACGCTACAAAGTTTAGCCATTCGTTAAATGTGCAAGCTGTTTGTTGTTTTATCTGTTTGTGCCCTCATTGACAACAACAACATCAACAACAACAAAAAATGGCAAAAACAGCACGGAAAATGTGACAGCCAGGATGGTGGTGTCTCTTGTCGACACGGCGAATGTGTAGGCGAAGCAGTCTCAGTTTCTTTTGCTAGAGTGGGTAATCGTGTTCGAATGAAGACCTATTTTGGAAGCACGCAGCCGTCCGTATACACTGCAAGGAAATAGGTCTGTCTATAGACAGACAGGTTATAATGTTTATTACTTACTATCCGGCCTCCTTTTTTTTTTTTTAAGTGTTTTTATATAAGTCAAGCCGATGTTGCACCGCAATGAAAATATAACAGACCCTTTATAACTTATCTTTATTCCATTTTATTTATTTTTTTACGGTGTCCAAGTTTCTTTTTTCTTTCAAAAAAAAAAAAAAAAGAAAGAAAATAACCCTGTAGTTGCTGTTGTGAGTGACTTTTTTGACAAGTGGTCCATACATGTCCAATACTCTGACATAATGAGATTCATAGTACGTCACAATAGACATCACAAAGTGTTACAAAGTGTCCCGTTCTTCATGTGTCACAAAACTGTTCTTATTTTGTTAATAAATATGGTTTGGGGACACTACGTGATGTCTATCACAAGGCATCATGAATCTCATTATGTCGGAGTATTCGACAACCCTCAGCCTAAGAGCGGAGCTCCACGATTATTATTTTTTATTGGTATTGAGCAAATTTGCGTGGCTTTCCTTTCGCCAATATTTTATGTTTAGAGCAGTCAACAGGAATTGGCCGCGGTTCAAAAACCTCAAAACATTAATACATTACCAGAAAACAATACACGACGCTTATGTTTGTACAAAAACAAATTTAACAGTCAAAAAACGATCAAACATTTTTCTCCAACATCGTGTTTGACCGTTTAGCCACCTCTCTCAACAGTGCAATTATTCTTAAATGGCTTTTCTTGTTGATCTAGATCAAACATTTTCATCCAACATTTCGCTTTACCAAGAAATGTTTGATCGTTTGCCACCCCAACCAACAAAATGTTCACAGCCGGTAAAAAGCAACGAAATAATCCACATAAAGTCGAAATTCCAGGGATAATACGCAAAAAATCGTTCTGTGGACTCACTCTGTGTTGTGTTTGGTCAAACGTTGTTTGTGCGTTTACCCACCCAACGTTATGTTTGACAACTGAAGATGTTGGATGAAAATGTGTGATAGTCTAGCGGTGATTATGTGTTAATAAGATAAGCTTAAGGGCAAAAGTTTCTTAATGCTGTTGGGGCACCGAGGTCGAAAAACAGTCAGCCAAGTGGAGCAAAAACACTCGTTCGCTTGCAAAACAACGTAACAAAACAAACAAAGAAAAAAACAATTCAACTACTTCTTTGCGTCCAAAACGAGTACACATGATTGTTATTTATATCCAGTCGAGAAAAAAATACAAGTTTCATTCCCGAACAAATAAAAGTAACAACGATTAAACTAAATGTTAAGCTTCAATTTATTTAAGTAACCTCACTGTCCTGTATTGTAGAGGTCTCTACCACTTGAAAATACGTAAGCTTGAGTAAAGTAAAAACAAGCATCCGCAAAATTAGTAAAGGGTTGGTCCAAAGAAAGAGCTTCTGCCACAGAGCTTGAGCTACTCGTTCCTCCCATTAATGCCGGTGAACTGTTAGGTGACCTTTTTTAGTGAGATGCAAGATGCCACGGTAAAGTGAAAGCCCTTGAAGCGTTGAATTATTTTGTTTCCAACCACACAATCGATCCAAGTTTGAAGCTTTTCCTGAGAAAAATCTTTCGCTTTATCACTTGAAAATTCACCTTCCGGAGTATCTTTTGACAATTTCTTGATTTTTATGCCTTTTTCGCGAATTAAGAGACAAACTTCGATCGACGAAGATGAAGTTGTTTTGCTCAAATGAAGGAGCCAACTGAATGTGAAATTACGAGCCGAAGAAGGCGCGCGAAACCTCGTTTTAGAGTGGGTATCCCACACCTGGCTTGAGCCTGTGATCCAGTCGAAAGCAAGTACTTGGTCAGTGGTCTACTTCAAAAGAAACAGCTGACCTCGATGAGGTCTTAACTTTAGCCCGCGATATGGTTACGTGACACTGGTCAGCGGATACCTTGTTTTGACAGGTGTCAATCTGTCAATTGGCTATAAGAGGAATGTACAGTATCAAAGACTTACGCTGTAAACTAACTGGTCAGCTGGGCCATATGGAGTATGGCCGCCATGTTGGATTATTATAATGATTATTAGGATATTATTAATTATTGTGCGACGTCGTCGTCGTCGTCGTCGTGCGGTGACGCCCACGAGCAATACCGCTAGCCATGATTACCATGAGAAGAGCAGTTGACGGGTTTCTATAGGTATGGTGCTCCGCTTGGCGGCCCTTCGAGCCGCCGGAGCTCCGCTCCAAAATCGACGGCAAAATACTTGGCATGTCGAAAAGCACTCAGAGGTCGACAACAAACGCGCTTACTCCGCAAGGGTATTTTAAGGATAACGAAGACAATAATCTGTATATATTACGCATGAAAAGCACGCTCACAAATTTGCCCTTGGAATTCAGTTCCTCAAGTCATGCTTGTAGTCCTCGCCGCGTTCTAATATTACTGGAGTTGCTTTAATTTCGTTCCTGTGACCTTTGACGCGGGGACTGATCATGCAAAAGGTCAAGCATTTGGTAGAATTACCCACGTGATCATCACGTCTTGTTGGCAACGAGGGCATGGGCAATTCAATTTGGTAGCATAATTGTGTTATAGTGTGGACAACTTCGATATCAACTGAATAAAAAATGAATTGTTCTATAATGTGCACTCAGTTAACGTAAAGAAAATGCACTCTTTCTTAAGAAGGCAAAACTGGCTTCACGGAAAGCTCTATCTTCTTTTGGATCCTGTCAAAGAGAAAAAGGGATGTTTCGCTTGGGAATAAAAAGAAAAAATACCCAGAGACTCCTCCAGAATGGTGCATGCCCATTAATTTGAATTGAAAATTCAAATGAAAACTTCTCGCGTTCTCTCTTAGATTAAATACGTTTTCCAGAGTCAACGTTACCCAAATCCAATGCGAGCTCTGCGAATAAAGTTGACGAGAATTTCAAACAGTTTGTAATAACGGTTTCATGAGATTTGGCGTTAACTTTGGAGGCCACAGTTAACATTTAAAAGTCGAGTTTGGAGTTCAAATATGTGAGTAGACGTTAGCAAACACACCAACAACTACAAATTGGTATTTTATCTGAGGAACCTTAAGGGCATCACTGATGCCGGGAATAGTGGTGCTGCCTTTTGGTATTCAAATAAATATTTATGCCCTTAAGTAAGTTTGATTGTCCAGGAAACCAGAAGTAACTTTACTTTACCATTTTGTTTTTGACAAGTTTTCAGGTTCAATTAGGCTCATAGTAGCGCATGGGCGAAAAAAGCCGTCGATGTTCATACTCCCACTATTAAAAATTCGTTGTTGAGGGGACGTATTTGCTCAGTTTGTCTTCCTTGGTTATTAAATATTTGCTACATTCAAATCGTATCTAAGTAAATTTTCAAAATCGTTTTTTTTTTTTTTACGGTGCGGTCTTTAATATAAGCATAGCTCTTTTGGTTCTGGCTTTTCTTGAGACCATTCGTAGTGTTAAATGCAATTAGCACCATGTGATTCCCACGGGCCTAAACATCTGGTTAAAAATTGTAGCTCCATGTAAGTGTCATTCTTTATCCGCTTGATTTACAATCTGCGTTCAGTCTTATGTTTAAAAAGCAGGCAAATGAAAAAAAAAAAGGCTTGTGCAATTAAAGTGACCGGCTCTGACAGCATAATACAAGATGATTTAATGGATTTAGTATACACGTACTAATAAACATTTTCAGGAGCCCATGAATAGGAGCTTCACTCTCCCATACTAGCCCTTTGAGTCAACCTCTGCGCGTAACTTTTCTATTTTTAGAACACTACGGGTTTCTTAATTCGCACGCACTGTTTAGAATGCCCAAGAGAAGGTTCGGGACAACGCGCTCCTCACCTTTGGCCACAATTTTTTTACGGATGCTTGTGTACGGAATTTACTGGAAACAGATTTTCCCAGGAAATTGGAGCCTCCTGCAGAAAAAGCCCCTCTAAAAATAGAAAGATACGCGCAGACGTTGACTCAAGGAAAAAATGCACATGGAGGCTCCTATTTATGGGCTCCTGACATTTTAGTTTTGGTCCAGTTTAATGTTCATCTAAGCAACCGACAAAGACACAGCAATTATACAAAAAGTTATTTAGGCATTCGATAGTGACCTTTATAACAGTCTCTTTAAGAACAGTTAGTTCTAGTCATTGTCCAGTTATATGGCGCCCGACTTAACTGAAGTTAGTGCCAACAAATATCGGAATCGTTGCTTGGTGCTGTCAGTAAGAACCATCGGCTCAGGCCGCCAGTAAAGACGCACTGAAACGAAGTCATCCGGCTCATCAATCAGCGACGTTGGGTCTTGTGTCTGCTAACATTGGGGTGGATCCAGAGTAGTTCAAGTGATTTCCAGAAATCACTCAAATTTTTCCAAACCTGCGTTTGTTATTTCTCAGGTTCTTTCTTGTAGCTCAAGAAATCAATTATCCTTCTTGTTTTATTGTTTATTATGAAGTAAAACAAAGAAAAAAGCGTCGTATTTCGTCATTCCGTCGATTACACAGCAAACCCAGCCCTTCCCGAGCGAATTAGACGAGTCTCCGTTCGTGCGCTTTCGTCTTTTGTCGAGACTTCCGAGTACAACACGAAAAAATTTCGTATGCACAACCGGACAAAATTTGTACGCAGTGGGTGGGACAGGGTGGGACTTTAGGGTTTATGGATCTTTTCACAAATCACTCAAAACCCTCTTCGATTGGCCAGAAACACTCACATTGTCTTGCGAACTACTCAAACTCGGTTGTGATTGGCTATCCAGGCCGCAAACTACCGTGGAAACTACTTGCAATCGTGTATAAAGGGAAGCATCTCCCCGAAAGTTCCTTCGTTTGTTCTTGTTCTGATCAGAGTTCATCGTTAACTTGCTACGGAGGAAGACAAGGGAATTTAAATTATAAAGCTATGGTTCGAGGCGATCCAATTTGTCGAAAGGAGGACTGTTCTCAGTACGATGTTGGCTTGGTTTTCAAGGAAATCAGCTCATATTCGGACCAGGACAAGCTCAAGTTCATAGAGAATGTGTGGAAACCAGGTGAGCTATTTGATTTCCCAGCGTCAGTGGAATGTTCGAATTCTAACCGTCATTTTGTGTGGAGCTGGCTGAAAAGATTTCCCTGGCTAGCAAACTCTAAATATCTCGATGGTGCATTTTGTTTACCGTGTGTTTGTTTTGGAGTCCAGTGTGGGCGAAATACGAATACACTAGACAAATTGTACAAGTCTCCACTCACACTTTGGACGTCGACGTCCGGCATTTCACGTTTTAGCAAACACGCGAGCGGAAAATGTGAGATGCATAATTTTGCAGTGATTGCAATGAAGAATTTTCTGAGAAATATGAGAAGAGAAGCGGTCCCAATTGATCAGCAGATCAACAACTTACTCCAACAGCAAATCAATAGAAATCGTGAAATTCTGAAATCCCTTTTCAAAACAATAATTTTCTGTGGAAAAAACAACATAGCCCTCAGAGGTAGACGAGATGATGATCCACAAAATGCTAGTCTTGCCGGTAATTTCCAGGCACTGTTAGAATTTCGAATTGACAGCGGCGACCAAACACTAAAACATCATCTGGAAACTGCACCCAGAAATGCGACATATATCTCTAAAACCATTCAAAATGAGATGATTACAACTGTGGGTGCTATCATAGTGAATAATTTGTCACAGGAAATCAGGGATAGCAAATATTTTTCTATTATGTCTGATGAAGCAGCTGACATATCAAATAAAGAAAATCTTTCAGTGGTGATCAGATTTCTTGATTCAACCAAAACAGGCAGAGAAGAATTTGTGGGATTCTACCTTTGCGAGGATGGAACAACAGGAGCAGCTATCAAAGATTTAATAAT
>JAEMWC010000416.1:537500-672500 GCA_016490735.1 Pachyseris speciosa | reverse complement strand
TCTATTTATGCAAGTGTTAAAAAATCTAAAAAAAAACCAATTGCAAAACCCAGAAAAACAACCCCTTTAATGAAAAATATTTGGGGTTTACCCCCTGAGATTCAAGAAAAAATTTATGAGCAAACCATTAAAAAAATACTTAAAGAAAGAGAAGAAATTGGTTGGGAAAAGGTGCAATCTGAATTTTTAGACACCTTTTATGGTTTTTATTGTGATGAGGAAGAAGTTCATACAAAAGCATGGCTTTTTAAGGAAAATCTTATTTGTTTAGCTTGTCTTTGTAAAAACGTCGGTTTAATTCACTCTTTTGGAAACTACCAAGACCAAAAAGAAAAATTTATGGACCATTGGTATTATGAATCTAAATTTCAAGAATGGGTTAAAAACAAAAATAAAAGAAAGATTCATCGCAGTTACATTGATGCTTGGTTTGAAACAAAACCCGTAACAACATATCCATTAAATCAATTTTATTTTAAAGAAAGACTTGAACAGCTTGGTATAACATATAAAAACTTGACAGATAAACTGAAAAGGGGTAAATGTCCAATTAAAATTACACCCTTTGTAACTAATGAAGAATAGGCAATGGAGCCTTACTGTGAAATAAACAGATGTTTTACATTGATTACCGTCTGCGGCAAATGCAAAGACTGCCGTCGCAACGGTTTTTGTTTTCATTGTATGTTAAAAAACAAAGCCCACAAGTTGCTACCCCCATCTCGATTTGAAAAAAAGTATCACGAGGATATATACCCATGTTTGCCCCACTGGTGCTCCTCATGTATTGGTGGTTGATGCCCAACCCAAAAACAATAGAGGAAGAGGTACGGTTCGAGTTTCAGTGCGTCGTCAATAAAATGGAGCAAAAGTTTTAACTTTGGTATATGGGAAGCAGCGGCGGAGGTTTGCCATCGAAGCGTATATTTGACCAAGCGTTGGTGGTTTTTCTCACTTTCAAGCGCAACACGCGGAAACAAGAAAAACACACGGCTGCAAAACCTTATTAACTCAATTCGGGAAACGGTTGCTTTTTTTGTGAAGGATTTAACCGACAAAAAACACTTCGAGTACGACTTAACTGACTGGGCCAACAGCTTGAAAAAGGATGTTGACGATTTTTTAAGAGATCATCCAGACAAACACTGGAAAATCTGGACCATTTACAGAGTTAATGAAATGTCTGTGAATCTTAAATTTACAGACTTTAAATGAGAGTTCAAATCTGACCTACTTTTACATATGGCATACAAAATATCTGTAAAATCATTTTTATAGATATTTTATACACTTTTTGTGGTATTCCTTTTTATAATGTTTATGAAATGATTATGAAATTTAACTGCTGAAATAAGAAGGAAAACTGAAAAATTTACAGAGTTAACAAAATCTCTGAAGAATGTTTGTAAATTTGACATTTACAAAGATTTTCTATGGTTATTTTATCCACTAAAATCTCTGTAAATCGGTACAAGTATAGCATTTTAAAATCTCTGTAAATTGACACAAGCAGGACATAACCCCCATGATGCGGAGTTAAGTTAACTGAGTTACTACTGTTGGAGTTATTATAACTCCAAAAGGGTAGTGTGCGGCTTTTGTCTTGGATTTCAACAGCGCTTGTTTTTAAATGGGAAGCAGTGCGCGGCAAAGAAGGACGGCCTCAAAACTATTTCCTCGCCAAGTTTGTGCTTCCCGAGCGGCTGGGCTGATTTCCCTTTTGGGCGCCATAAGCATTGGCCGTTTGGCCGAGAGGCAAAGTGTTTAAAAATAAAAGGTAGTAAAGTGCGAAAGAGTCGTTTGAAAGACAAACCATACTTTCTGGGCTTAGCTCTTCACTGGAGGTATGTAGATGATTTGAAATTGCGTACTATTGTTCTTTATTATCTTCTGACCGAGAGGGAGCTCGAGGGAGTTGGGTTAGACTTGGGCATGCGCAAACGAGTTCATTCCCGGTAGGCAATTTGTAGTTTTGGCGCCCGTTTCAACTCAAACTTCGACTCGTGGAAGACAGTTTGGAAGGAATTTCTCCCACTTCGAATGGCTTTTTACCTCAAGATCATAGAATAATGGAATTTAATAGTTTTACAACGTATATGCGACCGGTTGGCAAGCTTCTTCCACGGTAATCGAGTGCTGTTGGTTCAAGTTTTTGGTCTCCATGTTCAGTGATGGTTGCCTTGGTCTGCTGTAGATTTCAAAGGTAAGCATATTGGCCATTTTAGACTGTAATATTTCCAACATATAGTACTGGCTGGGTGTATGTATCTCAAATAGCTTGCTATACGAAGAAAATACAAGAGACTAGTGGTATTTTCCACGGTATATATGTACCACTCGAAAGCATTGCATAACTACAGTAGTACGTGCAGCTGTATAAAATTATGCTATCTTGCTAATTCATTACCGTGTTTGTTCTTAATATAAGCAAGGGTTAAGCTTACTGCATGTGCAGGTAAGGAATCGTAGCTAAGATTGCGGCAAACTAGGTGCTCAACTGGCTTACACTTGATTAGATCCATTGATTAACCTGTAGTTGGTGGCAAAGTGAGCTTTTGGTGTGATCATAAATTAATGTACTTGTACTTAAACTCAATTATAAATTTTGCTTTCCAAGTGTCTAAAATTAATTAGATGACAAGACTCCACTAATTATGTATACACTTACAAAATAATGTAAGACCCAAACTCTGTTTCGGGAGCAGGGTTAGCACAACAGTAATACAATGATTGTATTTAATTATGTATATGGAACTGTGTGGACATCTTTTGAAATTAGCTTTCCAATTTAAAGGCCTATTTTTCTCCCTTGATCCAATGTTGGCATCTGTTTTTGTTTTGAAATTGTGCTGTTGTTAAAGGAAGGAAACATTTAGCTCTACACTAAAGCATACAGCTGTAGGAGCAAAACAAAGCAACACAGCAGTGTAGACCTCATCACAGAGATCTCATCAAGAAAGAAATTATCACTCAGTTTAGACAATTGTAGAATGCCCAATGGGGCATGAAAATTGCAGTTCATAAAGAGACACAATGACAAGTCAGATTGAATTGTCACTGAAGAGTGGAGCCAAGCCACATAGTCCATTATGCAAACTGACCTTGAAGTAAAAACATCAAACATGAGGAAAACAGTTATCCAGACATATACACAATTTACTCATCATCAAATCGGTTTCCAAATTGCAGTAAGTTGGCCCTTAGTGAATTGGTAGAAACTTCAAGGTAAAAAGCACCCAACATAAAACCTCATTTTCTTGTTACAGTACATGTCGTGTAAGTACTTTAAATTTGATAAAAAACAATGCTGTATGAATTGGCCATTATCATGTTGCCACACTTGACTCTTCTGACTTAAAATGGGCCAAAATTTACAAATAGATATACAAAACTTTCCCAAAGAGAAAAACAGAGCAGCCATTAATTGTGGGATAAAACAAGGGCTTCAAAGGTTTAAGGAATTTCATGTCACACGAAATTCATGAATTATTGGTCATGGCGTGTACAGCCCTGTAATGCATCAAGGCTGAAGATGGGTCTTTTAGTTTGAGTGTTCACATCTTCATTGAAGTGCCTACTGTTGTGGTAATGCAACTATTAATTCTGTTAACCCTAACTCAACAACAAAAAATTGTGTGGTACAAAATTTATTCTGGCCACAGCTGCCGTCCAATAAAGTCTGCTTGATTTCATATCAGTGACCTGACTGTTTTTACAATGAGAAAAAAAATAGAGACAAAGCTAATTTATAGTTGTATATATTTTTATCCCAATCACAGTATACAGTAATATGTCAATTAAATTACACTGTAGTTGGCTTGCTTTATTTACCGGTACTACAACTGTACATGTATCACGTACAAATGACCTTCAAAGGCTGTTTATTTTTTCCATAATAAGTACCGTGCTTGTGTCCAGGCAAGTATTTGGGGTGTTAAAACATAAATCTCTATCCTGCTTGATTGTATTTGAAATGCTTGGAGCCTTACACTGTACTTTTGTTTTGCAATAGTTGTGCTAAACAGCTACTGAGTATTGTATGGCATTTGCCTCCTTTTACGGGTCGGTACATTTCACTGACCCCCAGTCCATGGACTACCATAATGGACTACCGAAATGGACTACATATATGGACTGCTAAATGGACTACCAAAAATGGACTACCCTTAATTACCTACCTTGAAAAAAAAAATTAGTTAAGTTTGGTTGTTTTCATCGATTGATCGTGATTATTTTTTAAATGCTGCTGTTCAGCTGTTCTGCAGGCGCATTCACTCGTCGTGCATGATGGCTGACAGGCTGAAGCTGGAGTAAAAATTTGATTTATAATCTTCCAGATGATTCCTTGCCTGGCTGTCATGATGCTCAAAATGGTAAGTGACAGAAGAAGATACAACTCAAAAATAGATCACATGACCAGGCCCAGGGGGGTACTCCCTGAAAAGTTGGGTGGGGGTGCAGCCTGCTTCCCAAAAGCCTTACCTTATTTAAAGTGCACCTAGCCCCAAGAATAGTTATTCTTTCCGCTAATAATTTTATAATACTTTGTACATATTCCAAAAACATGTAGCATTTATTTCCAGCCTTTAGAGTTTTTTTTATAGGGCTTACGATAAACTATGCATCATTTGGTACATGACCAAGTCAGCTGGGGCGTGGGTCTATTCCCCAGTTGACTATTATGTATGCATGTTTACAAAGACGCAGTGCGATGAAAATCAGTTTGTGACTTTAACTGGGGAAAAGACCCACGCTCCTTACTACCTTGATCGTGTGACAGATGACGGCTAATGTCGTAACTTTTACAGCCTGTAAAAACTCACGATTTGGTTATAAAAAATTAAAGGCGCAATGCGTTTTGAATAGGTGCAAAGATTAATTTTAGCGAAAAAAAATATTTCAGTGTTGGGGGCACTTAAAGACCAAAATATCTGTGATTTTCCCTACCCTATCTATAACGAACGATTATAAATTCAAATTTTTACTCACCATCCAGCATGTCAGCCATCACACGAGACGAATGAATACGCCTGCAGAACAGCTGACCAGCAGCATTTAAAAGATAAAAGATGGTGAAGATCACGATCAATCGATGAAAACAACCAAACTTTACTATTTTTTTTTTCAAGGTAGGTAATTAAGGGTAGTGCATTTTTGGTGGTCCATTTAGCAGTCCATATAGGTAGTCCATTTTGGTAGTCCATTATGGTAGTCCATGGACTGGGGGTCAGTGAAATGTACCGACCCTCCTTTTACAGACTGTAGTGATAGCTCACCCAAGTATTACAACTGTCAGTGAGACCATCACTGTATGAGAGCAGATCAAAGGCAAGTGGAACTATCTAAAATTTTTAAAGTTATTTTTTTGCATCATAAGGTGGTATGTACACTTCTTTTTGCCTTTTTTTTAACTTTTACAATAATTAGTCATTCAACAAGTTTCAGTTTATGGCTTGTAATGAGAATGTGCAATGAAGGCCATACTGTAATTACAGTGTATTCTCCTGGATTTCTGAAATTTCATTACTGCTGGGGTGTTTTTCATACCTACAGACTGTATGATTGTCTAGTTGTTGTGTGTAATAAAGAATAACATTTAAGATGGCTTCATGTTCATGGAACAAGCGTAAAACTCCCAAGCCCAACCCTATATGCATGTGCCATTGCAGCATTAACACCAATCCTTTAAAAAGAATCTCCCTTAATGTTTGCGTCATCCCTGCAAACTGCAATGATGCTTGGTCATGAGAAGGTTAAGACACAGTGTTGACATGCGTGAGCATACAAAATAATTATAAGACTGTCTTCTGGCCTGCCATCATGGCTTGTAACACTTAAAAACTAGATCATGTTTTCCAGAGACCTACACTAAGACCATCTACATGTAACAGTATTGTTTGGGAGATCATAACAGTAATCATCCTCTGGCACTCAAGATTTGAAACTTTGAATTTTTCAGCCTGGCCAATGTAGCATTTTGTATTGTGTTAACATGCACATATTTTTCAATATTTAAGCTCATATTTTCAAGTTGTACCAGTAGCTTGTTTTGCCACAGACTATAGTTTGGATACATGTACAATGTAGTTTGGCCAGGGCTTTACACTACACTGTATGTCTTAAATTACTGTACTCCCACTTTAAAAGAATGAATAATGCTGTAAATACATGTATATTTGTCCATACCCTATGATCACCAGTTAGGTGAACTATCTAATGTTAACCGATTTCAAAATTAATTGGAAAGTTTGTTACTTTTCAAGAAAGGCTTCCCTCCTGATGCATTCAGAGAACTGTGTTTGCTGATAAGTCATATTCATCGTTACAATACTAGACATTGCAACTGTACTGTGTAGAACTAATATCAGACAGTTTGCAATAAGTTTCCAGACCTAAACTGTTTAATTTCTTTCATTCAGAAATTCAGAATGCTGACAGTATTTCTCTGTTGAAATCTGAATTAAGAACATTACTCCTCTATTGACTACTCCTATTTTGAAAGTGTTGTTTTGTGTTTTGCTGCTGGTGTGTGTTTGTTTGTGTGCTTGCTTTTTACACGTAACCTAAGTGTAACATGATAGTAATGCATGAAACCCCAAACAGAAAATCGAAAAAAATCCGAGTTCCAGATGGGATTGGAACCCACGACCCTCTGCGATCTAGACGGACGTTCTAACCACTGAGCTACTGGTGAGCAAGGGTGAAATGTGGGCTTTGACTGGAACTCCATCATACGGTCACACAGCCATCTTTGATATGCCTCAATATGCATCTTTGATATGCCTCAATGTGACTGCGTGATGCAGTTATGTATGTGCTAGTCATTATTTGGCTGTGTGACCACGTGATACGGTTCCAGTCAAAGCCCACATTTGACCCTTGCACACCATAGAGTGTCCAGTAGCTCAGTGGTTATCCATCTAGATTGTGGAGGGTCGTGGGTTCGAATCCCATCTGGAACTCAGATTTTGTTTTCGAGTTTCTGTTTGGGGTTTCATGCATTACTACATGTATCATGTTGTATTTCTTATTTCACTCACTTTGTAACCTAAATGAATTGATTAATTAAATAAGCTACATGTATGCCTAAAAATCATGATTTCCAAGTTGTAATTTTTTAGGAGCCCGTAGCTCGTATAAGCCCCAATGGTTTCTTTATGGACATCCTCGCCATTATGTTTCTCATTCTTTTCTTATTTATTTATCTTTCGTATCTTAATACATATTTATCTTGTAACAATGTGTAAGAAATATGGAAAAAAATAAATTGAAACTGTTGAAATTGCCTGCTCCAAAAAAAAAACATTCATCTTTCCTATAAATAAAAATTAATGTGAGCTGCAGTACAAGCAATTTTTTCTTCTAGCCAATCTGGTATCATACATACATGTAATTATGTGCTACATAGAGTCCTTTGAAGTTTACCCCCTAATAGTAATTTCCTTTTCATACCTTATACATGCTACTGTAACAGAGTAAGGTACATGTACTTGTCATTGCCACCACATTAACTCTACTCAATTTTTTTTTGCCTTTATGCAAACTGTAATAAGTTAAGCCTATACTAAGCATGAAATAGCCTCCACAGTGAAGTCTTATTGTCCA
Source organism: Pachyseris speciosa (assembly GCA_016490735.1). Lineage (NCBI taxonomy): Eukaryota > Metazoa > Cnidaria > Anthozoa > Scleractinia > Pachyseridae > Pachyseris > Pachyseris speciosa. The sequence goes on along the minus strand of JAEMWC010000416.1, from coordinate 664,895 downwards.
TGCTTTTCCTTGAAGGCATAATGTATCATGTTACAATGCATGTAAGTTACGGAAGCTTTTCACAGCCAATAACAGTCCCTAGTCCAGGCAAACCAAGTCTTTAAAATAATAAATCTTTGTGTACGGTTGACCCACCGAATCTTTCCTTATTGATGGTCTATCCAGTGTTGACCAATTGATGCACATACAGTACACTGTAATAGTCTCCTATGCAGCTGTTACTTACATGTTGGTCGTATTCTCCCTCCCCACCAACATCTGCTGAACGGAGCCGGACATTCCCTTCCCAGGAACTGATTAGTCACATCATGGCTGTTAAATTTTGGTGGCTACATGTAAGTTCCTGTAGCCTCCTTTGCAGCCATTTTTGTCAGTTCTCTTCTCCCTCCAGATTGAATACTTAGACACAATGGGAATGGAATTTCCAGCTTAGTTCACCAGACATTAGTGGGGAGGGATTAAGGACAGACCCAAACAACAGCTGCAAAGGAGGCTAATGCACATAAGTGATGTTTTCAACATTAAGGAATACAATCATGTACATGCACATGTATATCTATATGCGTAGAGACATAATTATATTATGTGTTGTATCATACAAATCAAATGCTAGCATTTTCTTTGTTCCTTCAATCAGTTTAGTTCATTTAAAGTCTTTTTTTTTTCTTTTACAGAAAGAAAAATAGCACATCAGAGTATCAAGGACACCAACTTCATTGCCAAAGGAATTTGTCTTGGGTGGTCATCTATTTATGGTCTGGGAAAAGCCATCAGTATAATTCTCATTCTTTCTATCTATTTTAACCCCTCTGAACAGGCGGGTAGCACGCCTCATACAGTTCAGTAACATACATGTAATCTTTCATTCTCTCTATCTAGTTTAATCATAACGAGCCAGAGATAACCGGAAGTTAAAAAATCTCCCAAGTCTAGTTGCTAAGGAGTGACGTTATAGGCCTGCATAAGAGCCGTCAACGTACTCCATTTGTGGTTTCACTGCAGGAGCATCTTCGCACACCTTGAAAGAAGTATTGTTTTTGCCCTTCAGCGGCAGAATTTAATTTACCACCACGCAGCACGCTTACGCCGTGTTCTCATGGCATTTTATGGCTTTACTTGTAAGACAAAACGCTAGTTTCGTCAAATGTTATGCTTTAGCGATTCGTTGAGATTTTCAAGGGGATAATCGGCATATTTCAGTATGTGATGGCCAGAAATTACAGCTTCTGAAAGCCTTTTCAAACTACCAAGTAGTTTAGGACTCTGTGTATGTTTGTGCGAGGAAAATAGCAATAGTAAAATATTCAAGTGATTTAGAATATGTAGCTTGCAGATAAAAATTTAGGCAAATGTTACAATTCTTTTCTTGTTCATCCAGGTTGAAGTCCTGGCATCACTGTATGCCTGAGTGCTTCTGGGATATATAACATGAATAGTTTTATGAAGTGCAGATAAAAATCTAGGCAAATGTTCTATATCTTTTCTGGTTCATCCAGGTTGAGGTCCTGGCATCACTGTATGCCTGAGTGCTTCTGGGATATATAACATGAATAGTTTTTTGAAGTGCAGATAACAATCTAGGCAAATGTTCTATATCTTTTCTGGTTCATCCAGGTTGAAGTCCTGGCATCACTGTATGCCTTAACGCTTCTGGGATATTTCACATAACAGTTTTTTTAAATGCAGATAAAAATTTAGGCAAATATTCTATATCTTTTCTGGTTCATCCAGGTTGAGGTCCTGGCATCACTGTATGCCTGAGTGCTTCTGGGATATATAACATGAATAGTTTTACGAAGTGCAGACAAAAATCTAGGCAAATGTTCTATATCTTTTCTGGTTCACCCAGGTTGAGGTCCTGGCATCACTGTATGCCTGAGTGCTTCTGGGATATATAACATGAATAGTTTTTTGAAGTGCAGATAAAAATCTAGGCAAATGTTCTATATCTTTTCTGGTTCATCCAGGTTGAGGTCCTGGCATCACTGTATGCCTGAGTGCTTCTGGGATATATAACATGAATAGTTTTTTGAAGTGCAGATAAAAATCTAGGCAAATGTTCTATATCTTTTCTGGTTCACCCAGGTTGAAGTCCTGGCATCACTGTATGCCTGAGCGCTTCTGGGATATTTAACATAACAGTTTTTTTAAATGCAGATAAAAATCTAGGCAAATGTTCTATATCTTTTCTGGTTCATCCAGGTTGAAGTCCTGGCATCACTGTATGCCTTAGTGCTTCTGGGATATATAACATGAACATTTTTTAAAGTGCAGTTAAATGTAGGAAAATGTTCTATATCTTTTCTGGTTCATCCAGGTTGAGGTCCTGGCATCACTGTATGCCTGAGTGCTTCTGGGATATATAACATGAATAGTTTTTTGAAGTGCAGATAAAAATCTAGGCAAATGTTCTATATCTTTTCTGGTTCATCCAGGTTGAGGTCCTGGCATCAATGTATGCCTGAGTGCTCCTGGGATATATAACATGAATAGTTTTTTGAAGTGCAGATAAAAATCTAGGCAAATGTTCTATATCTTTTCTGGTTCACCCAGGTTGAAGTCCTGGCATCACTGTATGCCTGAGCGCTTCTGGGATATTTAACATAACAGTTTTTTTTAAATGCAGCTAAAAATTTAGGCAAATGTTCTATATCTTTTCTGGTTCATCCAGGTTGAGGTCCTGGCATCAATGTATGCCTGAGTGCTTCTGGGATATATAACATGAATAGTTTTTTGAAGTGCAGATAAAAATCTAGGCAAATGTTCTATATCTTTTCTGGTTCACCCAGGTTGAAGTCCTGGCATCACTGTATGCCTGAGCGCTTCTGGGATATTTAACATAACAGTTTTTTTAAATGCAGATAAAAATTTAGGCAAATGTTCTATATCTTTTCTGGTTCATCCAGGTTGAAGTCCTGGCATCACTGTATGCCTTAGTGCTTCTGGGATATATAACATGATCAGTTTTATGAAATGCACATACAAATCTAGGCAAATGTTGTAAGCAGGTTTAATGACCAAAACGTTTTACAGTTGGTACATTTCTTTGCAGAACAATAACACGTTCGGATGAAATGTTTTTTGTTTTTCGAGAACGTTTTCCTTACTTTAATGCCCTTCAGACTATTTTAGTCCTTGGAGAGTTCGCCAGCATTTTCCAAGTTATACAAATTTTAACAATCGGGAGAGAATTAGAAAAAGGAGAAGTTGTATTTTGAAATGATGATTTCGATACCGTCGCCGTTGTCGCTTTTCCTGCCAAGGTCGGTTTCGGAAGTCGAATAGTGAAACTTCCATTTCGACGTCTGCCGAGGTTATTGAGGAATTATTCAACGAGAATTTTATCAGTTCCTAGGGAAACCGTACGGATAGTAAAACTTTTGTTCATGGGCACGCAACGATATCACATATTGAAGCGAATTATTTTACCTCAGTGATGTTAATTTACTTTCACGGCGTTTAAGAAGAGTAATACTTGCAGACTGATTTGTGTATATTACTCCCAAATATGTTCACTATTACCATGTATTGCAAGTATCTTTGATTTAGGAATACAAGCGAATTTTAATTAGCGTTCAAAAGAGATATATATCCCTCCAAAAACAAAACACATAATAGGGCTGTTTATACGAGAGAAAATAAGCCTCGGATTACTCTGGCCGCGGCTTACAGAAGACGCGAAAGGAACCATTTATACAAGTAAAAACTCCTAGGCCAGGATAAGCCGCAGCTTGAGAAAGCCGTGAATGTAGATTTTGTACCATTTATACGGAGTGTTCGTGTCTTATGTAATCCGTGGCCAGAGTAAGCCGCGGTTTATTTTCTCTCGTATAAACAGCCCTATTGTTTTTCCCATATTGCATGCGAAAGAGAAACAAAGAAAACTTGAGTCTTTGGTTGTAATTTAGTGCTATTTTCTGGAACCGGTGAGCCTACCTCAAGAGTAATTATTCACCAAAACCAAAACAAACTATTGGGTATCGTTTTCCGGTTCCCGCAGTCACTTTTCGAGTGCATCAGGTCTAAAGATAGAATTTAATTAAACTCTCGTCATAAATAAACGATCGCGTTTAAGGATTATGACAGATAAGCGTGAAAATTGACGCCCCATATCAAACAGAAACGAGTACCAGACGCGATTCAATTACATTGGAATGTTCAGAGTAGCTGGATATCCTGCTGAGATTGGTGGCAAATTGCCCCCTATCTCAGCAGGATCCAGTGGTATTTTTGTGGTTGCTAAGAACCTCTGGCTCGTTATGCCTCTGAACTGGCGGGTGGCACGCCCATACAGTTCAGTGTAACATACATGTAATCTCTCTTTCTCTCTATCTAGTTTAATTCCTCTGAACTGGCGGGAGGCACGCCTCATACAGTTCAGTGTAACATACATGTAATCTCTCTTTCTCTCTCTCTAGTTTAACCCCTCTGCACTGGCGGGTGGCACGCCTCATACGGTTCAGTGTAACATACATGTAATCTCTCTCTCTCTATAGTTTAATTCCTCCCTACTAGCGGGTGGAACGCCTTATGTTGTCCAGTGTAACATGCGTGTAATCTGTCTTTCTCTCTGTCTAGTTTAACCCCTCTGAACTGGCGGGGGGCACGCCTCGTACAGTTCAGTGTAACATAAAACATTAGTAACTCCAATTGTGAGTTATACCAGCAGCCGTTTGGAATGAAAATATAATTTTCCAGTGTTTATAAGAAACGATAAAGCTAAGGGACGTAAATTATACAACTTCTGCGGCAATTGCAATAGAAAGGATACCTTTTTCATGCCGTTAGATGTTCAGTGGCGATGGACTGGCAAGCTCGGCCCTGCAAAGTTCACGGCCACTGACGTTTTTAGCGTTTTTCAGGTCGCTTTAGTACCAGCTCGTTTTTGCAAAGAAAACGTTAACATTTTGCAATAAAATACATATCTTTTGAAGATACAGTATTGTCTGCACTTGATTTATCGACAAACACTTTGTGGTCCAGCTTTTGTTCACTTTTTATAGACATTTTGTTGGGATTTTGTGTTCTGGCGTTTCATCCTGGTTTGTTTCCCTCTGTCTTTTACAGAGAAAATATGAAGATTTTGCTGAGATTTCATATGGTACTCCTTGTATATTTTACAAACATTACACCCACTTTTTATTAACATTGTGTGCTTTTTATTTGTGTACATTTTATTAACATTTCATGCAGTTATTTTGGTTCGATTTTTACGAAGATTTTATGGACATTTTATGTTCTTTACAGAGTTTTTTCCTAGAGTTTTTTCCTAGAGTTTTTTTTACAGAGAATACCTTGAGATTTTACAAGGATTTTTACAAAGTTTATGAAATCTCTGTAAATTTTGCTTACAATTTACACAGAAAACATTGAGATTTCACAGACATTTAATGGGATCTGGACGCGTAAAATTCTGTCGAATCTACAGACATTTTATAGGGTTCATAAAATCTCTGTAAGTGTGCACGTTTACAGACATTGCAATTTACAAAGGAAATGTATACATTTTACAGAGATTTGACAAACTTTTTTGAAGTCTGTAAATGGTTCAAGTTTTCCAGTGAAAGCCCCCGCACTTGACAAATTTTTACAAGAAGAAGGGCAAAAGCTGTTGAAAGCAGTCAGCAAAGAAGTTGGCAATTGAACAAAAATATTTGCTGTTATATGCCACACCACATTGCGAATGAAATGGACCGGCAAAGGCAAACCCAAAGGCTAGTAAATGCTTTGGAAGGGTTGTTTACACAAATAGTAACACGACTGGTGGAATTAAGACTTCGAGACAATAAATCAAATAATGCGGGAGTAAAATCAATTAATAAGACACACAAATGACCTTCAAAATAGCCACGATGTTACCGTTAATGCAGCAAAAAAGGATATTGTTTCTCGTATTCGGGCTGAACAAAAAGAAGAACAACTTGTGGATTTTTCAATTATTTGGGATTTTTTAAAACAACAAATTAAGTCTGCAAAGGCAAGAATTGTTGCAAGGCATATTGAAAAAGAAAGACAATTTTGTTTATCCGCGGACGCAACAGATTTTGAGGTTTTAATTCGTGTTTGGAGTCGAGCAAACAACCCACGCAATAAGAAGAATGCAGAAAAAATTAGGCAAGCCGTTTTTGATGCTTTGGTTGATTGTTGGGTGGGCCCCCCAAATTGTGTTGAATGTGTTGACGGGCGCATTGCAAGAATTTTGGGTGCATTGGTTTTGCTCGATTTCGATGAAAGAAATTGGAACTTTTCACAAATTGGAAGACCTTAAAAACGAACTTTTTACACTGGCAAAAAAAAAAACAATTGACAACTGTGCAACAGAAGCGACAAAAAGCGAAAACCCTCGTTTGGTTGCGGTTGGAAAATTACATTTTGCAAAAACATTGCAGGAAATTGAGGAATTCGAAATTGGCGAATCTAACCCAAAAACACAAAAATGATGGGAAACAAAAACAAGGGTAAAAACCGTGTTGAAGAGAAAAATAAGAAAAATTAACAAGAAATTACCCAATGCCATTCCTGAGCAGCATTGTCAAAACATTATTGACCAAGCGCTGTCCGCAATTTGAAAAAAGAATATTTTTCTGAATATGTCTGTTGACATACTTCCCGCGGAAATGCAAGAAAAGATTTTGCAGGAAGTTATTAAACAAAAAGTTGAGGACAAAAAAAGGATGGGGTGGGGTAAAATCCACAAATACATTACCTGTTTGGTTTGTGAAAAACCAAAAACAGGACTTCTTCTTGAAGACGACCACGAATTTTGGGTTCCCGCTCAATTAACCCCTTTGGTTGGTCCCTCAAATCTCATTAGGCCATCAAAAATTTATATTATTTAATGTGGTTCTTGTGGGATAAATATGGGGGAAAACGAAGAAATGGACGGTAGAGTTACGGCCGTCAGGCATTCTTATGGTCACCCAAAAGACGCCATTTTTTCTCCTCATTTTCAATGGAATTATTTAATTCGTTATCGTTTAAGTTTTGATGTCGATTGGAAACTATCAACAAATAAAACTTCACAAAAACAAAAAAAAGAAATGCTCGAAAAGCATATAAAAGAAATTAAAGAATTGGAAAAAAGAATTCAAATTACACAAAAGTATCTAATAAAATTTCAAGTTAACGAAGTAACAATATTTCCAAAAGAGGAAGATGCCCTTTCAAGTGACGAAGAGGAGGATTAAACCGCCAAAAAGTTTTTAGCGTTGTCTGCCATTTTGAAGAAAATATATTTTATTGAATATGTCGGTTGACAAATTACCCGTGGAATTGCAAGAAAAGATTTTGTGGGAAGTCATAAAACAAAAAAATGGAGGACAAAAAAAGGTTGGGATGGGGTGAAATCCACAGTTTTTTTGTTAATAAATAGGGTAAATGGGCAATAGAGGAAATTTTATTTGAAGAAGACAGGCTTTTCCGTTCGTTAAAATCACCCTTACAACAACTTAAATAATTACAGGAAACTTTGTATGAATTTTCGCTTGAATTCAATTGTTGTTTACCCAAAGAACAACAATTGGAATATATTAAAAATTTAGAAGAAACTTTAAATAAAAATTAAAAAGCTTCACGATAAATATAGTGAAAAAGTGTTGAAATGTAATCACAGATTAAACCCCTAAACCAAGTTTTTCCTTGGCGTTAATCGCGTTGCGGGCAACCGTATGCCCCCATTGACGCTGGCTGTGCGGAACGCTATCAAGCGCCCTGACCATTTTGCGGTCAGCCGCGTGCTTGCATTTTTTTTCGTCCTTGCTGTATTTTTTTTTTGCGCGGTAGCCGCAGCTGCTATAATCAACATCATGCTGCATTGCAACGGCATCAGTTGTTCCGGTTGGCTGCTGAAAGATTTGCAAAATTTCACCGGTTTCAGGGTCGTAATCCAGCTGGTGGTGTAAGGGGTTGTAGGGGCCGGTGTAGTTGTGCCCAGGTAAACCTTTTTTTGGCCTGGGTAGTTTGCCAATTAGGTTGTGAATATCAACCCCTTTGCCGTAATAGTTTTGCATGGTGTGTTTGAAGACGGTATTGAATCCCCGCCCTTTAAGAAGCGCCGGAACAAAAGCAGCCCATTTTTGGAGCTGCTCGGGGCTAGCGTACATTAAATTACCCAACAAATTTCCCCCCCGGCAAACCAGCGCCATAGCCTTTCCATTTAATCCAAGAGCCATAGCTGCGAGAGCCTCCCTGTCGTTTATATTCAGCGTACTGGCGTTTGTAGTCGGCGACCATTTTTCGCCCTTCTTCAGGTGAAACTTCGGGGCCTTTGAAAAGTTTGGGGTTGGAAACGACGTCCCACAGTTTCTTGAAATCAACAAACGGAAAAGGAACGGGAACGCCGCTGCCAAAGTAGTTACGGGCGGTTTTTTTGGCGATGTCCATAAAACCGTGGTGTTGGGGGATGGCTTTACCGAATGCATTCAGAAATTTCATGTCAGTGGCGAACTTGGGGACCAAAACACCTTGTGAACGAAAGCGGGGCTCAAAGAAGTCAGCCAAACCAGCGCCGTCTAAATCTGGTCGGTCTGTTTTGTAGGGAATGTCGGGACGAACTTTGGTTGAAAGCTGATTCAAAGTTTCGGTGCCAACTTTTTGTAAAATGGGGGCGACTTTGCGGATGCCGTAGTTAATTGCGCGCCGTTGCAGTTGAGGGTTTCGCATGGCTTCGGAAGTGTAATATCTTCCCATTTCAAATCCCTTTTTCGCAAGGAATGGAATGCCGTATTGAAGAGTAAAATCCAAAGCGGTATCAGCAATATCCGAGCCAATTCCCCTACCCTTTAGGTTTTGGTTTTGTGTTTTTTTTTCTGGCTGCGGGTTTTTTAGGTGCCTTTCTGGGGGCTTTCGGAGCGGTGCCCCCCATTGGAAGAAGTCGCGTTTTTGTATTTCCACAAACAGCGCAAGTGGCGTAACCCATTTTTCTCCCATTTTTTGTCATTTTTGTTGTTTCAGAGCCCGGAACGTTTGGAGTTTTGCGCTTGTCGCGCACACAGTACCCTTCAACCATACCGTATTGAATGTGTTCATTTTCCCTTGACACAAAGTAGCCTTTAACAACCTGTCCATTGTGGAAAACATTGTTGGTAAACCTTTTCAAAATTTCTTTGAAACTTCTTCCTTTGTGCCTTTCATTCAAAAACAGCAAACAATAATAACCACATCTTAAACTTTGAATCCACTGAATTTGATTATTATTGTGAAGAAAGGTTTTTCGTCCCGCTTTTATCATTTCATCTTCCCACTCAGCCGGGGGTGGCATTCCAAAAGGATCAAAATATTTGATGTCCTTTCGATTCCAACAGCAAACCCAATGTGTACCAAGATTTCCCAGGCCGTCGAGATTAATTATGCAGCGGGAATGTTGCAAAGGTTTAACTTCATTGCGGGAGAAAATCCCCTTTATTGGAATGCCAAGATAGTCACACCAATTTATCAAATCCACATTGGAAAGCGCAACGTCTTTAAACTTCATTTTTTTTCCCTCTCCCCATCGTTGGGTACTCCCAATCCTCCCATCGACCAAAAACAGGTGGTGGGCGCATTTGCATTCCACCCCCCGTTGAGGGTTGGGGTGGGGGGAGCCTTGGAACGGAGCGCCGTCCGCGCGGTTTTACTTGCATCCCCCCACCAAGAACCTTTTTAACAAGGCTAATTGCCAAAGGAATACCGATTGAAGCCAACATCACAAGAAACCCCCCATACTGGCTTACACCACCCCTTGAACGTAACCTTGGCCAACAAGATGATTGTAAATTTGCTGTTTTTGTGCAGGGGTGAGCATTTGAACTAAATTGTAAAGCTCAACGTGTTTTGGTCCAATGTTTCCCCCAAATATTTTTTTCAAAAGTTTTTCTGCACCAAAACTAACAGTCGCCGTTTCTAAGGCTTTACCAACAGCGGGAGCAACAGCTCTTGCCAAGTTAAATGCGGTTGAGAATAAATTACCACCTGTTATAGTTTTTGTGCGCATAAGCTGCGGTTTTGTGAATCTTATTTCAGCCCCCTCCCCAGAGCTTGCCTTTTTTTTTTCTGATGGGCAATTTGTCTTTGGGTCAAATGAAGTGTGTCCCCTTTATTGAGCTGGTCCCTTTTTATTCGAAGGGTTAAAGGCAGTTTCGTTTCAACAGCCTTCACAAAGTCGCGTCTTTGTCCATCGCTCAACGCCACTTTAAATGGGTAATACTCGGTAGGCATACCTATAAAAAGGAAATAATTACACTTTTACAACCAATTCGTTGCCAACTTTGCTGATTAAAACTTTTTCTTCATTCAAAACCGCGGCAAACATAGTATAATTTTGTGTGGCGGCTTGGTTCAATCTATAATGGAAAATTAAATTCTTTTCGTCACCCGAAACGATTGGTTTTGTATTGCGCAAATCAAAATGAATGACAGGATAAAGGGTTTCATGGTTGGTGACATTCAACTGTGTTCCGGTATTCACGTCATTTTTTCTGTGGCTGTAGTCAATTAAATCGCGGCGTATGCGCACCAAATCGTCAGGATAAAACTCTGAACCATACTGCAAACGGCAGGTCGAAAGTTTTGCCCCCCCCCCTTCCCCCCCCCCCCCCCCCCATCAAGGCTAAAAGTGTGGAAAGCGTATGGATTAGCTGTAGCAACATTAACACTTGCCGTTTTCTGAAAGAAAATAAACACATGCTTAACATTTTTTAGGCCTGCAGAAATTGTCCATTGTCCGTTGGCTGCTGTTCGGGGCTCTGGGGCAAAAAGAGTTTCTTTTGTGTACGACCATTCGGTGGGTTTCATAAACTCCGCATTAACCATCGACAAACCCTTTGGTGAAAATGACAGCCTTGGAAGCCATAATTGCATTTTTGTGATGACAATTCGGTGATTTGCCGCAGCGGCGCCCCCAAAAATTCTTTCAAAATCGTCTTCAGGGGTAACGGTAAATTTCATTTTTAACGGTGGCAAAAGGTGGTCATATAATCTTTCGAAAAATGAAAATTTTTTGAGTGGAATAATGGCTTTAACAGTTTTTTGGGGATCTCCTTGCGAAAGAAGCGCGCGTTTTCTGATTCCAAGGTTGGTTGCGGCTGCCCCCGTTACAGTTGTGTTGTCCTTGTCAAGATACCAAAACTCATCTTGGGTAACACTGCGGGAATAATCATCCGAAAATTCAAGCAGCTTTTTAATGAAAATAACTTTACTAACTTCGTCCGCCGAATAAAGATCTGTGGACGCCCCAGACTCTATTTTAAGCCGTTTAAGAAGTGATAAAGCGCAGGCGCCGAAGCCACATCGGCTGCTACCAAAGCACCGTCGGCGGTTGCTTGCAGTTGATATTCCACCCGAAAATACGCATTATACCAATCAACATGAATATCACGATCTTTCATGTTGAAAACCATAACATTTGTTTGTCTTGCCCCATTGCCCGGCAATTGAATGGGCGTCTCGGGTTCATAAGAAAGGTAATCCACCCTTTCCAACATTTCGGGGGATCTGAACATCCTCTATTAACAATAAAAAAAATTACACCTCATTTGCCAAAATTTGAGCAAGCTTCGCCATGGAATCCTGTGAAGAGGGTCTTGCTGGGGGCGTCTTTTGCTTTGTTTTCGTTTTTGTAAAATTTGGCGGATTTTTTTGCCACCCTTTTCGGTCACAACCGAAGCCGCTTGTTCAGCGGCTTTGTCGGCGGTTTTTGTGGCAATTTTTTGCACCACGGGGGCTGCCATTTTTTGAATTTGTTTGCCAATAGCCATGAGGGTATCGCGAACCACACCAGTTCCCTTGTGGCGGTAGCGGTATCTGCCGCGGTCATTGTCATAAAACCTCATCCATTCACTGACCCTGTGCATATAATTTTGTTAAATTTATTACCCACTCTCTCTGATTGTTATGTCCAAAGCTACTTCGCTGTGATTGAGATCAAGAATGTTGTTTCGCCCGTCAGTAATTCTCACTCTTATGGCGTTACTCACTGATTTGTTAACCGGGTGAAATTGTTGGCGGGGTGGTGTTAATTTAATGGGGTAGCTTGGTTGAAGGTCGGCTGTTGAAAAGGTAAAAATAACATCATCCGGCAAGTTGGGCGCCACCCGCGAAATTAAATCGCAGTGAATAAAAATCCAATCAACACTTCTTGTGATGTTGGGAATGGTGTCGCCCGTGTATTGTGTTGAACCAGATAAAACCTTTTTGTTGAAACCAATTAATTTACCAAAATCACCCGTTGACAGATCAAGCTCATAACCCGCGGCAACCTCAATCACAACCCCGTGTTGTAGCATAATTGAATTCCAAACTAAAAATTTATTTTTTGTCTTGAGCTGTAGGGTCAACAAACCCAGAGCCTTTTCGCAGCGCCCGCTGCAAATCTATGTAATCGTACTGCCCATTGGGAATTTGAATTGTTTTCCAGGCTTCCCCCGCCTTTCTCCACCTTAAGGTGTTGTTGTTGTTGTTGTAAGCGGAAGACACATTGTACCAAGAATAGCTCATGTTTATAAGGTTATCAAGCGCCGCCTCATATGTAGTTTGCCCATCTGGGTTGTCAAGCACAATTGGTGGAGTAAACCTTATTGTGAAATCATGCGATCTTTGCCTGTTTCCATCCGTTTGAAGCTTTGCAAGACTTGAGTCAAGCTGCACGGGAAACATCATCACTGCATGTCATCAGAAAAAATTTTGTTAGCCTGAAATTGATTGATTATTCCCTGTTCTAAAAATTGGTTCACCAAATTACCTATTTGTCTGCGAAGTTTGATTGAAGTGTTGCCGGCCCGGATATGCCCAAGACCCAAATAAAGCCGATGAATTAACCGATCTGCGCTTTCCCCAGTTCCACTCCCCTCCATCCATTCAGACGGGTCTTCATCCTCTTCTTCCCCTCCAATCGCATCTCGTCACCCCACAATAGCCTGTTCCCAATTTGAAAGGGGGCGGGGTGTTGCCTTATTGTTGGGGCTTGCTTCAAATCCTTTTTTCGGCGGCGCAATTCTTCGGGATTTGGACCTTTTCTTTTTTCGCCATACTCTTCAACAAAATTCAACAAATCGTCAATGCTATACGATTAGCGCTAATCGTATGGCCCTCAAACTTTAACAACACGCAATCACATACGTATTTTGGGCGATTTTTTGTAACGTCCGGCAACAGCATGTCTTGATTATTAATCACTTCCATGTTAAGTTAAACTTAGAAACACGAATGTGTTAAATATGCTGTTCTATGTTAGTTGTATTCATTCCCTGATGAAGTCTCCGTGAGAGACGAAACGCGTAGGAAATAAAAAGAAAACTACAACTACAACCACAAGTCTTCCGTCGTGCTGCTCACTAGTCTTAGTTAAAAAAAAAAAAAAAAAAAAATACTCCACTTTCAAAAGCGCCAGGCGGGTCAGCGGGAATACCTTTACCTTGATTTGCATGGAAAAACCGCGTTTCCCAACCCAACTGGGCGTATGGTTGTTTACGGGGTAAATGGCACAGTGTCAAAAGTTCCTTCTACCGTGTTTGAACAAGTTTTCTTTGTAAAAAATGGTAAAATGCAAATGCAAACTGATTTGGATTTAGATGGGCACGCTTTGGTAAAACCAAAAATGGGTGGGCCTTCAAATTTAAATTACAACAAAGTTACCAATGATGGGGTGACTTTATTTGTTCCTTCGTCCGGCAATGCGGGAATAGATTTGGATTTGGATTTGGATTTGGATTTGGAAAGAAGACCTCTTTATGGAGCTACACTTGGTAAGCATTTGAATTTAAATGGACAAGATGTAAGAGAAGGAAGCTCGTCGTTGTTTGATGGAACAAATGGGGAGCTAACGATGTTAAACCACATTAATATGAACAGCTTTTTAATTAAAGAGGCAAAATTGGGGGGGGGGGGGGGAATTTAAATCTTAATAACAAAAGTGTTTTTGATGGTGATAATCCACTTTTTCAATTTGAAGGGGGTAATTTTCAAAGGCATAGATTAAATTCTTTAAAAATGTTTGTTCCTTTAAAGGTTTTTAATGGAATATCTTACCTAAGAAGTATTTATTTAACACGTTCTGTTAAAGGGTTATTTTCATTTTTCTCTTTTATAATTGAACATAATAACGCACCAACGAATCAGATAAGCGTTACTGATTGGGGTGTTTAAATTGGTATAAAACTTTATTACGTTGGCATTTCAAAGGTTGAGCAAATTTTACAAATTAATTTTGACAGTATTTTCTCGGGTTTCCCTAATAAAACTAAATTAGTTACCTTTTCAACCTCACCTACAAGTAATAATCATTACGATGTGTTTGAAAAATTAAATGAAACACATTTCAGTAATGGGAATATCACTTTTAGTTTAAAAGGAGATGCGCGAAATGTTTTCATTGTGTTGAAATTTATAATATAAAATATCGCTTAAAAAAAAAAAAGCGCGCCGCTAATCAACATTTTTGACTTTAACCACATCGAACCAACTCTTCACAAATATGTGGTTGCAATGTTGAAACGTCTTTACGTTTTTTACCGCAAAAAACACTGGGGTTACCAAAAATTTGCCCGCTCATTTCACCACAAAAACCTGTTTTGCAACGTGGTTGCGGGCAAAGCCGTTCTTGCTGGCGCTGTTGCTGGTGGGGCCACTCTTCAACCCGCTGTCATCGGCAGCTTAACTGCTTTTGGTGTTGTTGTCAAAATCGTCGCAACTGCAAAAAAATACGACAAAAAAGTGGAAAAGGCAAACTTTGCCCGGGTTGAGTATAAAAAAATATTGGATAAAATCCGGTTTTATCTTCGGGGTGAACCTTTTAATTCGACCGAATTCCTTGATAAACTGAAAATGATTGACAACTTCATTTCTGATCATTGCATGGAAATCCAGGAGAAACTGCAAAGAAAATACGCAAAACGGTTTATTGCTGAGTAACGATTTTCCACCACTCATCAAACCTTTCTTTCGCCTGGCGCCGTGTTTTGCGATGAATTTTTTTTAATTTTAGGGTAAAGTTTTGCAAGTATTTGATCGCGCTTGGGCCAAACCCTGTTGGAAGCTTTCAAAAAAAAATAAACAGAAAACACAAATAGTTGACCGATTTGGGGGAAATGTATTTTCTAAAATCATGAATAACATGCGCCAAAAATTTCCACCTTTGCGGGTCAAAATCATCAACAGTAATTTTAAGTTTTTTTTGTGAAGAATTGTGTCTAAATTCACGTATGAAACTGGATGGGCTGCCCACCCTACCTCTTGTCTTGTTTGAACTGGAATCCCAAGTTCTTCAACCCGTTTGCATTTTTTGCAAAAATATTCCCAGTTTTTTTTGGTCTGCTTCCATTTTTGCGCCACAACACTTTGCCATCATTTTGCGGTTTTATATATGCAAAATGAAAAACGCCTTTCAAAAATTTACTACAGTCCGTAAGGTTATTGGAAAGGGTTTGCCGCGGTGAAAAAACTGGCCCAAGCTGCAAAGATTTCGGAAGCCACCGCCAAACAATGGCTGCAAAGGCAAGCGCTTTGGCAGGTATTTCTTCCAGCCCCGCGCCACATTCCCCGGCCAAAGTTTGACATTCCAACTCCCAATGCGGCACATCAAGCTGATCTGCTTTTTATGCCCCACGACAAGGTGGGGCGCAAAACTTACAAATATGTGTTGACTGTTGTTGATGTGGCCAGCCGATTCAAGGCGGCCGAGCCTTTGGCAACAAAAAATTCCGACGAAGTGGCGCAAGCCTTCCAAAAAATTTACAAACGTGGACCGCTTCGATGGCCAAATCTGCTTCAAGTGGATCCGGGGCGCGAATTTATGGGCGCGGTTTCCAGGGAAATGGAAAAACATGGAACAGCCATTCGCCGCGGACATGTGGAGGTGCATCGCGACCAGGCGATTGTGGAGCGCTTTAATCGTACTTTGACAGAACGCCTATTACGACAGCAACACGCGGTTGAAATGCGGTTGAATGAAGGGGAACGGACGGTAAAATGGGTGGCGCGGCTTCCTGGGATTGTTGCCGCAATAAACAATCAAATCACTCGGCTGCCGGGTTTAAAACCCGCAGTTGCCATTCAAAAGCAATCTGTGTCTGCTCGCCCTGCAACCCTTTATTCCAGGCCTGTTGGAAGGGGCGAAAAAATTCTCCCTGCTGGAACAGAAGTGCGCTATTTGTACCAACCCGGCGAGTTGGAAGGGGGCACACGCCAGGCAACAGATCCAATCTGGTCGCTGAAAGTTTTTGAGGTTGTGCGGGTTATGATTAAACCCGACCAACCGGTAATGTATTGGATTAACGAAACTGAAATGGGTGGCGAACCGAAACGCAGCTTCGTGCGGGAAGAGTTGATGGTTGTTCCACCAGACACCGAGCTCCCCCCTGCTAAGCCTGCTTAACGTTATTTTTTACCCAACTTTATCTCAAATAATAGCTGGTGGGGACAACTTCGTGGTACGTTTTGTTGTAGCTTTCCACCGGCAAATTAAATTTATGGTTTTTTCCGATTTGCAAACATTGCAAACAGGCGCCGTTGAATTCTAGGCACTTTGTGCTCACAACAATTTTAACATTAACTCCTTCACACACTGGTATCATTGTTGTATAACAGGTGATATTCAATTGGCTCGGTGTGAATACCATCCGGCAACACCGACCTTTTGTCGTAAAATGCACTTAACCCCAACTTTTCTTGTGTGTATGTTACCATTCTTCCTTTTCGCATTCGAAACCCCTTGTTTGTCGCTATGTCCTTAACCCCGTAAAGTGCGTTTTCAAACCGTTCCCAATCGATTTCGTTCTGCGTTTGGTTCATTCCTTTTGTACTAAACTTGCTTTCCCCCTTTTCCTTGTCTACGTAATAGCACTTTGAACATAGGGCAATCATTCGACTGCCTTCACACTCCAGTTTAAACAAACCTGGCATGCGACCACTCCACTTGTCCCAAGCAAGCCACTTGTTTTTTTCTGTCTCAAAGTGCGCTTTTAGGTCAGGTTTAATTGCGTCCGTAAGGGTGTCTGCCGACAGGGCCATGTAGCAGCTGTCTGTATCCATCTGAATTAACTCAAAGTCGCTGCGATCTACGTACTTGTCAAGAAAGTCATGGTAAAACTCTAACATTCTAAGTTTGGCAAGTTGGTAAATCGCAATGCCAACCTGAAACGGTCTTTCAATTTTAATTTTTTTCTTTCGACTCTCAATCTGATATGCATCACCCATCTCATCCAAATCTACAAAAAACGCGCTTCGCAACTCTTTGTCAACAACCTTTTCACTTTTTGTGAAGCAGGTGTTTGTGTGGCGCTCAACAGCCTCAATCATCTTTCCGTAGGCGCTGTTCCCCAAAAGTTTGAATACGTCCGCCAGTAGTGCCTTGCTTTGGTCATCATCCCCAGTTCGGCGGGCCTCGGTAACTTTCTCCACAAACCAGGTAAAAATCTTTTTGGGCTGGTAATCGATTGTCCGGTAAATGGCGGTAATCACCAACCCGCGATCAATGTACCAACGAAGCATTGGTGCATACACCAACACTTTTTCAGCCTTTAACGCCCCCACCAACTTTCTTCCATCGCCCTGGTTTCTTCCTGTGTTTCTCAAGTATTCCATCATGTGTTCCGGCACGGCTTGCTCTGGCACTTGCTTGTTAATGAAAAGCGGACACATTTCTTCAAACTTGGGTCGCAGAGCTTCAGGCACTTCAACGTCTACTTGCGCAAACCCAAACCATTTTCCTGTTTTAAACACCGTGTGAACTTTGGCACCATAATGGCTTTCTTTTCTTCCGGCACGTGGGTTACAGTTTCTTTCCCACATGGCATGTGTTGAAGCATTGTTGACAAATAAAGGGCGTTGGCGTCGTAGCCCAGAATTTTTTTGCATGGTTTCGTTGTGTTTCTTATTTTGGTTTTGTTGGCTTCGTGGTACCTTGTGAAAACCAAACTTGGCCCCCCCAACTACCGCTTGCTTTAACATGTCATAAGCTTCTTTGCAGGGGCTCCAAAGCTCCGCGCCACGCTCAACCGCTCCCCGCAGCAGGTAGTGCATGCTGACTCCTGGAATGCTGACTGCGTCTTTCAGGATATCAATCCCTTTTTCAGTGTAAAAACTCCGCATTTTAATTAGTGCTTCAAGCCCGGGCTCCACGTCGAGGTTATTGTAATAGCGCAACCAATCTGCAAAGGTTTTCATTCCTTTACTTTGAAATGTTTTCACACAGCTTTGCCATTCGTCAAATGACAGCATCCACTTGTTTTTTATTGTGGAAAACCATGCTTCGAGTGAATATTCAGGCAAACCTGGGTAATCAAGTTTTTCCACGCTGTCAAACCATTCATAAGGTAACCAAGACTTGTTCTTTTCACACCCATATGCTCTACTCATTTCTGATAATCCGTTCCTACCCCCAAATAGTTAATAATATCCAGCATTCGAAAGCCAGGAACTAACAGGTACATAATCTTATTGGCTCACGTTTTCCATGTCGGTCAACACATCAACCAGGTGCTCTTTTACAAGATTTAAATCATAGCGCCCTGAGTTAAAACCCACCACAGGAATTTCGTTGCACCAGTTTTGGATTAGTGCTCTTTGTTTTTTGGGGAGGAGATGAAATGTGTCTGGAATGTATTTTTGGGTTGTCTTTCTGATTTCATTTCCTCGCTTTTGCAGTTCTTCCCAAAACTTGCGAAGCAGCTCTTTGGGGTTTCTGTCGCAAATGTGTGTTGGGGTGGGGTTCAGTGTGTCCCCCATCGAAAAACAAATTGGTTTGTGTTCGTTTTGGATTGTCAAAGTCGAGGTTGGATCTTTTCTTGCGGTTTTGTCTCCGTATGCCTCAAAGTCAAACAGAATTGCGTGTGGAAAGGTTTGTGTGTACACTGGTCGAAGTGGTTCAAAGGTTTTTTCAACTTGACAGGCCCATACTTCAACCACATTAAATTTTTCAGCTCTTAGTTTTGCGATTTTTCTTTGTGTTTGTTGAAATGCTTCTTCCGCAGTTAAAGGAACAAACGTTTTCCCATTAAGTTTATTTCCAATAATTTCGTTTCTGTTTTGGCAACAGCGGGAGCAGCCGTGCCAATGACACCCTTGATATTCAAACGCTGTCATACTTGAAAGATGAAACCCGTCAACAGGATAACCCAACACAACAACTTCACCTCCATGCCCACACTGTGCATGGTGAATATGAATCCCTCTTTTCTTTGCTTCCTTTTCAAGCCACCTATTGGATGAAGGGGATGCCTTTTTTGGGGGGGAAGAATGCTTCTTCAAACTTTGTTCTTGGTTTGGTGGTTGGTTTGTTGGGGCAGTGAATAACTGTTTCTCCTTTAGAACATATTACAATATGACGTTGCAGATTACATGCTTTTGTAAACCTTCCTTGACAGTGCGGACAAATGTAAGCAGCGCCCAACCCCTCTATGTTGTTTTTTATCAAAAAGGCATGACCGTCGTAAACACCAATTGTAATGATTTTTGGTGCTCTCTGGCTGGGGGTTTTCAAAAGTTTCCAGATGATTTCTTCGTTTTGCCTTTTTGGTACAAACACTCTAAAAGCAATCCATTCTGAAAGGGGTTTGTTGTGGTTGAAATGTTTTTCAACTTTTTCAAGTTCATCCAAAGATGTTTGGGGCACGTCTCTTGGGGGTCTCTCAAGTTGAAGAAAGCCTTGTGCTAGCTCTCTTGCCTTTTGTGTGCATCTTTGGGGGTTTGCTCCTTGGAAAACGGCCATACAACGCCAAAGGCAAAGATTGTCTTGATATGAATCTAAAGTCACAATACCATGGCGACCTCGCGATAATACAAACAACCAATCTGGAAGGGGCCCTGTTCCAACCAAAGCTGGTCTTGTAAATATTATTTTTACCAAAACATTTTCAAACATGTCAAACACCCATTTTGTGCTTGGCCTACTCACAACTTCTTCCAATCTTCAGGATTCTCTTTCTTTCAAAAATTCCCTTGCTTGCGCTTTGTTATTAACACAACGGGAATCTTCTTGCTTATTATGGTGAAATAATAACAAAGATCCGTTTTCAATATTGCGCAACCAGTAGGAATAGGCATAACGAATGTAAAATGATGTTCGTGCGGTTTCGTTGATTCTGTTCATAAAGTAGTTTGTTTGGTTTTCTTCTGGATTTTCAAAAACCCTCCATTCAAAAAAACGACGGCCTCGCCTTTCACCGTTTCTCCGGTGAATGCCTTCTCTTTCTCTGTTATGCCTTTGAGAAACAGAATCTTCAAAGAGTTCGTCGGGGTTTCTCAAAATGTTAACAAACCTGTTTGGGGGTGCAGCCCGCCCTGTGCGGGGTGAAGGCACTGGAGGGTTTCTTCTTCTTCGCGGTGCGGGGACTGGTCGCTCACCTGCCATCACACCGCGCTCGCCGTTGTTCAATTGCCGGGCCGCCATATATATATGCAACAAAATTTTCCAAAAATTAATTACTTGCTTGCCCCTCGCGGCCTTATGAACCAATCAGCCATCCTATATGCTTACTGTTATTTCCTTATCACTTCTCTTCTTGGCACTGAGTAGTAGAAAAGGAGTCAGTCCAACAATCACCGGAAAAAAATATATCAAAATAAGACTTAATAAAGCAAATTAAGTCTTTAATCAACCAGTTTGAGGGGGCGAAAACTGGTTGATTAAAGACTTAATTTGCTTTATTAAGTCTTATTTTGATATATTTTTGTAGGTGTTGTTGGACTGACTCCTTTCCTACTACTCAGCGCTAAAGAGAAAAGCAGTTAAAGATTTATGTATCGATGCAGCCTCGACAACATCATTTCCTGGCGAATTCTGGAAAAAGCTGAAACCACTTCTTCCAAACAATAAGTTTAACGTTGATGGAGCAACCAATATCCACCTTTTGGACGAAGGGAAACTCATTTCTAATCCCAGCACGGCACTCAATGACTTCTTTGTGAACCCAAGAATACAGGAATCGGCGTTAAATTTAACGGAAGAAGACTTTAATGACCATCCGAGCATTTCAACAATCAGGAACAAATCGTACCAACTTGACTTTTCTTTTATGGAAATCACTACGGAAACCGTAACAGATTACTTACTAAAGATAAATGCTAAGAAATCTACCGGTCCTGATGGTTTCTCCCCAAAGATCATAAAACTATCTGCTCCAGCCATAGCCTCTCCACTAGCCAATCTGTTCAATTACTGTATTCGCATTAGTGCTCTGCCCAGTGAATGGAAAATGAGCAATGTCACCCCTATCCACAAAAAGGGCGAGACGACAGACAAAAACAATTATCGATGGCCATGATGATGATGATGATGATGATGATGATGATGATGATGATGATGATGCTAATTATAATAATGATGAAAAATTATACAAACGAACAAATTGCCCTAATTTTCTACAAGGTCCTCCGCAGAAACAACGCTTCTAAAGTTTACTAAAACGATATCGTTACTTCGTAGTTTCAAGAAGTCAATTATGCCTCTTCTCTGTCTGTCCTTGGCCACCGCTTTACGATTGCTTCGCGGATTGCCTTTACTCTCCAAATGCAAATCAGCGGATTGAGAGAAGAGTTAAAAAGAGCTGCTGTTTCTGCCCAGCTGTAAAAGTTGTATGTGTCAATGTTGATGTGCTTTATCTGGTGAACTGCAGTGATTAGAAGAACTGGCAGATTGAATGCCAGGTAAACCGCTACTATACATGCCATATTTGCTGCAAATTTGATTTGCACCAGCCCCACTCCACTTCTCTTGTTAAATGAGTGACATTCAAGGCGTTTGATCTGTTTCTGATGGCGGTGGATCAGGGGAAGTATTCTCAACTGGCTCACAACAGCGGTCAGCAATAGAGCTAGCCATGAAGCAAGATGGATTCCTCTCGCAACTTTATTATGAGCCCACTGAAGAGGGCCGTAAAACGTCCAAAAAAAACTTGAAAATAATTAACCGTTAGCCGTACAAAACATTAACCGTAAAAACTTCTGACCATAAAAGTAAAAGTCTAAGGTCTTGTATGAAGACTTTATGTGTCTTGAATTTTCTGATTTTACAAGTCTTTATAGCGAGTAAAGCCGATACTCTCACTATTCAGCAAACCGGAACTGTTGAAATTGTCTGTCGAACGCCCAACGGTGTCCGTAACACGAGTTGACAGACGTTTTGACAGCTCCTGCTATTTTTACACTATCTTCAGTTTCTTTATTCACGATTTGACGACTTTGCGATGTCGATGCGATGGCCGTATTCAAAGCTGCTATTAGTTTTTATCCACACTGGTGAAGAAAAACCCATTGAAAGATACAAGGCGAGGTTAAAAATTGAGGAACAACTCAGATCATAGATTTTCTTGACTAAACGACAAAGCCAAGAAAACCTCTACTTACAGCAATAGTAGAGAATTTTCACGCACGATAGCGAAATGTTTGATATACCCTCGCTTACACACTGTTGATCATCTAGTTTTACTAAAAGGTCATCATACTAAAGTCTTCCCGTCTAATCTGACATGAAAAATGCCATCAAGTCAGATAAGTTTAGTTTCTTTACAGTCTTTCTGGTCTCTCTGGGATTTTGGTTAATGTAACAACCAACGATAGTGAAAGATAAAACGTGTTGTACGTCGTAACACGCTTACTCCAGCTGGTCACTTTATGCTTATTACGTGACTAACCGAAGCTGTCAATATGTCTGATAATGGAAATGAGCTTTCAGCTAGTTTTATCAACAATTAATTATACGTCATAGCAACATCCAGCCGTTTAGTAGAATATACATTTCAAACGAGTTGCAACTTTGATTGGGAAATCTCCGTCGGAGGATAACTCGCTAAAAGCATCATATACAAGACTCTTACAATGCCCCAATTATAATATTTACCGCACTGTACTCCAGACAAACGGATATAGAAAGGCTGTTCTTGTTTATACTTGATATTTATAACAATAAATTACAATATGTTGAATTGATGGGAACATTCCTGTGTTGTGTCAGTATTCGTTTACTGCTAGGGAGTTATGACGGCCCGCCGATTACAGATGAAGTTCGTTTTTGTCTTTAATGCGCTGTTGTGCACCAGTTTGTCTTTACGCTTGGAAGCTGGAAATACAACTGGAAAGCAAGTAAGATTATATTATACTTTTCGACAACCGTAGATTTTTTCCTCCCAGCAATTATGGTGAACATACCTAAAATCCGCGATCATGCCCCAGATGAGAGCCTTGATTACCACTTATAGAAGCAGTAAAGACCGTTCAAAGACAATTCCAGTCGACTTTTATAATGATCAGCAGCGATATTTTTGCTCGGTTTTTCAAAACATTTAATTTGAAAACATACGCGTTGAAATATCGACAGCTCCCTACTGAAACAATGTTTCCACTGAGTGTCTATCGTGAAAAGTCTCACGGATATATTCTGTATATTTTCGATTTAATAGATATGCTGATGAAACTGGCCTGGACTTTTTGGTTGTACGAATTAAAACATTCGCTATTTGGTGCGGCGGGGCTATACGCCTCGATTTACCAGGGGCACCCAACGAGCCAAATCAAGCAAAAGCTGTAGAAAGGCATTTTTAAATGCCTTATGATGTTTGAAGTTTGTTTCAAGTGATGTTTTCATAAGCTAGAAGACGTTCATCTGTTCGGATTCCCTAGCTGAAATTTTAACTGCCCGAAAATGTTAGGGAACAAAGTATTCCTTTGAGAAAATCAAAACTGGAATGAACTTTCCACGAACTTTCTAGGGAACTATTTTTCCGAAAATGCCAGCTGACGTTTTTGACTGCCAAAAACGACCTTTCCGTAAACCTCAGGGGCTACGATTTCCCAACTGCGAAACTTTTAGTAATAATAATAATCATCTTTATTGAGGAAACTTTTTCATAAAAGATATGGTTTTCAAAAAGGACCTCAAAACTAGATATATATTGTAAAAACAAAAAAGCTATAAAATTGCAAAGGGATTAAAAAGATACAAAAAATGCACAAAAATTAAAAATAAGTATAAATAAAAATTAAACTTAAGTAGCTATATTAAAAACTTAAAAACATTACGTTTAAAACTATTTACATTCCTTGAGTCTTTGATCGTCTGACTAAGGGAGTTAAAATCGGAAACGGCATGATATTGTGTTCTTTGCTTCCCCCAATTTCTTTTGACACGTGGTAATCTAAAATTGCCTTTGTTACGTGTATTATGCCTATGAAGTACGTCTTGTCTAATCAAGTCCATATCGTGATTAATTAGGCCATTGATGCATTTGTATACATGTACACACCTTCTTTGAAATCGCCTTTTCTCTAGAGGCAGCCACTTGAGAACGGCTAATGCCTCAGTGGAGGATGAGTACAATGGTCTATTTAAAATAACTTTAGCGGCCTTATTTTGCAAAACTTGCAAACTAGACATAAGGGTAATATTATGTTTATCGCCCCATACTAGATCAGCATATTCAAAAAGGGGCATGACAAGACTTTTGTAGAAAAGTAGACGCGCCCTGAAAGGCAATAAATGCTTTATACGCTTGAGAAGCCCAAGCCTCTGATTGATTTTCCCAGTTAGGTGTTCAATATGATCAGTCCATGTGAAATCCGAAGATATATGTATACCGAGGTATTTAAAGCTGCGAACATTACTTATACTATGATCTAAAATTGATACAGTCAAATCTACTTTGCTTTCGCGTTTCCTATTACTACCGATAAGCATGCATTTAGTTTTGTCCAAATTTAAAGTCAGTTTGTGATCATGAAGCCATTTCGCCACACCCAGTAGATCGTTATTTAACTTATCACTCAATTCCTTTGAGGATGTACCATAGCAATAAATCACGGTGTCGTCTGCATAAAGTGACGCGTAGCAGGAGTTAAGCACATTTGGCAAGTTATTTATGTAAATCACAAACAACAGAGGCCCTAGAATGCTACCCTGTGGCACCCCATGCGTGACTGGAAGTTCCTCAGATAACTCATTTCCACATGAGGTGCGCTGTTGTCTACCAGTTAAGTAAGAACGGAACCAATGAAGAGCTGTTTCAGAAAGGCCGATCTCGGATAGCTTGCATAACATTATTTGATGGTCTACGGTGTCAAATGCCTTGGCTAGATCGATGAACACGGCCCCGCAAAGCTTTCCTTGTTCCATGTTTAAGAGCACTTCATCAGCAAATGAGGTCAAAGCTGTTGTAGTTGAGAAACCCTTCCGGAAACCAAACTGCTTGTTGGACAATAAATTATTGGTAATCAAGTACTGATACAACTGCAAGTGTACCGCTCTCTCCAAAATCTTGCTTAGTGTAGGGAGGATTGAGATGGGGCGGTAGTTGGAAACGTTAGTCCTGTCACCTGACTTAAACAATGCCGTGATTTTCGCGCATTTCCACAATTTGGGAAATTGACTAGTGCGAATTGAAAGATTCAAAAGTTTAACAACAGATGGTGCAATTGTGTGAGCTGAGATTTTAAGAAGTCTCGCGCTAATTTTATCAAGACCAATCGCTTTGTTTGCTTTCAATGACAAAAGCTGCTCAAGCACAAATGATTGATCCAATTCAGTCAACTCGAATTGGAAAAGCGGGTGATTTGAAATGGAATTTAAATTCAAGACAGAAGTCTGTATTCTACTTGCTAGAATTCGGCCAATGGAAGCAAAGAAGCTATTCATTGAAGAAGCAATGGATTGGGATGTTATATGCTGAACACCACCAGAGATAATACACTGAATACTCTCTGAAGATGAGTTCCGATTGCATGCTTCGTTCACTGCTTTCCACACCTTTTCTGAGTCACCCTTGGCTTCCTCGATCATATCACAGTAATATTTAGACTTGGCAGTTCGTACTAAGCCCTTAACCTTGTTCCTAAGCTTTGCATAAATTGACCAATGACGCGCCGAGTTCGATTTTCGCGCCTTTCTATGCGCCCAATCACGTTCTTTCATAGTATCACTTATTTGATTGTTCATCCATGGAAGAGGTGTTCCCTTGACACGCCTTCTTTTCACTGGTGCGTGTTGATCAGCAACCTCCGAAAACATTTTATTCCACGTAAACAAGGCATCGTCGACGTTGTCCTCGTTTTCAACAATATGCCAGGGAATATTCCTAAGATCATCATTAAATAAAGTCGGATTAAAATTCTTATAGGAGCGATACTCGAGTATTCTCGGTTTAGCCTTTGTTGTAATACCAGCTTTAATTATGCAAAATACCAGAAAATGGTCGCTAAGCGGTACTGGAACAACACCAGATTTGACAATGCGGCCACGTTTTAGTTACAAAAATCCGAGCGCACTCTTTAATCGACGCCGAAAGCCCAAGGCGAATTACCCTTCACCGAACAGATATATATTGAAACTTGTCGTTGGGTGCCCCTGATTTACGTTTGAGTCTGATATATGCTCCTTTGATTACAGGGAATGTGCGCAAGCCCAGGAACACCGATCAACATTAATGTTGGCAACTGTGTGGCTGGCGCTGTAAAGGTAAGAGAAATTTGCATTATCTTGCTACTGATAATTACTCAGAGAAGTTGAAAACAGAACTGCTCCTCATAAAATTTCTCTCCATAGCACCGTTTCTTGGAAGCCCCAATACGTTCTCCGGGCCCGATTAGCATTTTTACCTATCCAGTTTTAACGGTTGGGTACGCCAATTTGGTGAGAAATAGTGAGCAAGAATCACAGAGAGTCATAATTAAACATTATAACAACATAATATATTTTTTTAACATTTAAGTATGACGTGTCATTTTTAGCAAGACTTGACGTATCTATGGTGACAGCATTTGACAGAAAGAAGCAGCAGTTTCTCAAATAGTTCGGTTTCGAGTTCGCCATGACCCCTGAATAAAAGCACTGAGAACGCATTTGCACAGGGTTAGCCTCGACCTAAACTAAAATGTTCACAAATACCCGCGGGGAGGTGCCACAAAAATTAAAAATTGGAGAGAGCCGTGAACAGGAATTTGGAATTTGTAACATGAGGAGACGCAAGTGGGCCTAAACTGGAAGTACTTGATTTCCGAACTAATTCAGTAAAATTGCGGTTTACTCCTTAATTAAACTTCTGTCAACAGAGAGGTGAACACGGATCAAATAGCATTAATATGTCAGTATCAAATTTAGTCTTGACGATCGACGTGCGTTCAGGCACGTTGTCTCGTTTCCGTAGTCATTTGGGAAAACCGAGCCACGTAGAAGTGTGTCGATGGCTCCGAGGAATATTTCTCGAGGAATATTCCCTACCAGCACGCTTTCCGGAGGATATTGTCCGAGTATTCAAGGCGAAGAGCTTTACAGACGATAGATGGAGAACCGTATCACGGAAAAGCTTCTTCAGAGGATGAAATCGTTGCCTCATCGTTTGGATTAATTGCGGCATTCCTTTCTCCGTGCACGAGATTGGCAATTAAATCAAGAGGAGATCTTTGAGCAGCTAAGATGCTTTTTAAACAGCCTTGTCATTAGCGTACTTTGCGAAGCTCAAGCCGACGTATAAACGAGCACTCGCACGGCCGCGAGTAGTTCGAATCCTGTGATGAAGACTCAAACGAATCGCCGTTTGCAAATGTCAGGGTCATCATCGGTTGTTTCACAAGAAATGGATGAAGACATTGGCTGCTTATTACTAACCCTGCCAAGTAGCTGCCCCAAAAAGGTAAGCTTAGAGAAATTCTCAATTTTTTTTCTGCGAACCTTGCACTCGGAAACACTGATCAGCGGCTTTCCATTGCGAGTGGCGCGAAATAGTTCTTGTAGCACGAAAAATAAATCCCAAGGAACAGATTTCGCAACAGAGGAGTAAATACTCACTATCTGAGGACCAAAATACTACAACAGACCCCGTCAACGAAAGGTAATTCCCGTTCCCTTTACGAAATCCGCACAATGTCACTCATAAATGATGCTCATATTTCCTGAAACAAGTTATTGTCATGTCTTAGGCCTTATTGAGGGGGATAAGAGGGATTCCTAGAACAGGATAAAATTGTAGTTTGCTACTTATCAATGTTTATAAGAACAAGAGGGGGTAACTCGGACATATTAGGACATTTGACTTTTCAAAATAATTTTTGGTCAAAATCCCACACTAGGGCCTGAAATTTGGTAAAACTGGATCAAATTTTCCCACCTTAGGCATTAATCATATCTCTTTATAAGTATCAGTTCTCAAATCCCTCTCCTTTCCTACAGATCAACCGGGATACATGGTGATCTTGAATTTTTTTTGGAGGAGGAGCTGAGCAGTATTCAACTCTTTGCAATGTCACACATGAAAAGACAAAATACTGAGCAGCTTCTTGATTCTTTGGCTTTGTTGCCTACAAGATTAATTCCCTGCAGGAGGCTAACCGGGCACTGAAAAGCTATGGTCCAGAGTCCTTCAATGGGACCAAGTGATGGTACAACAGAAGACTGGACAACAAACAGAAATTGGAAAACACAATATCCATGTTAGCTCAATTTCAGGTATGTAAAATGGTTAAGACTAAACATTAAAAAAATCCTCTGGTGATGTTTCGTAACTGGAAATCAATGGCTTACATGTATTGTTGCTATTTGGTGTCAATGCAGTCAGCAGCTCATTTATGACAAATGTCCATTTTTTTCTGGTCCCACAAAAATGAATATCTTGGGAAATGTAGAAGGTACTGTGGGGCATACACTCCCCATTGAGAAGATGGCATTTTTTCCTGAGAAATTTACTTGTATATCTTTTGATCTTATGCTATTTGAGACTAGATCAACAGATTGGAAAAGATGTAAACAATTTGCATCTTTTCCAATCTGTTGATCTAGTCTCAAATAGCATAAAATAAGAAAACTATCCAAAATAAATTGCTCAGGAATCACCAAGGTTACCAGTAACATCCAGATGTATTGTCAGAGTGTGCTGCTGTTGCCTTCAGCAATTCTTGTTTTCATTTTAACTGTATTACCAAGTATCATCAAGGTTACCACTGGCATTCAGATGTATCGTCGGAGTGTGCTACTGTTGCCTTTAACAATTCTTGTTTTCATTTTCATTTTAACTGCTCAAGTATCACCAAGGTCACCAGTGGCATCCAGATGTTTCATCGGAGTGTGCTACTGTTGCCTATAACAATTCTTCTTTTAATTTTAAGTATATCTGATCAACTATCACCAAGGCTACCAGTGGCATCCAGATGTTTTGTCGGAGTGTGCTACTGTTGCCTATAACAATTCTTGTTTTCATTTTCATTTTAACTGTTCAACTATCACCAAGGTTACCAGTGGCATCCAGATGTTTCGTCGGAGTGTGCTACTGTTCCCTATAACTAATCTTGTTTTCATTTTCATTTTAACTGTTAAAGTATCACCAAGGTTACCAGTGGCATCCAGATGTTTCATCGGAGTGTGCTACTGTTGCCTATAACAATTCTTCTTTTCATTTTAAGTATATCTGATCAACTATCACCAAGGTTACCAGTGGCATCCAGATGTTTTGTCGGAGTGTGCTACTGTTGCCTATAACAATTCTTGTTTTCATTTTAATTTTAACTGTTCAACTATCACCAAGGTTACCAGTGGCATCCAGATGTTTTGTCGGAGTGTGCTACTGTTGCCTATAAGGGGGTGGGGTGGGGGTGGGGGTGTACTCCCAGAAAAATTGGGTAGGGCGTGCGGCCCCCTTCCCGAAACACTTTCCTTATTTCAGAACAAAAACAGCGGTTCTCCATACCCTATTTCAGACCTGATCAAAAATTTGATACCCTGTTTCAGACTTACTTCATGTGCGCGATAAAAGATAATTAAGGACAAAAAAGAAGGGCTTTTGCAGATGGTCTTATCGCCTACTGACGAAGAAGAAGTTTCTTCTAAAAAAGTATACCCAATCCAAGACGAGTGGACAAACCATACCTTATTTCAGACCAAAATGTTCAAAATCGATAACCTATTTCAGACCAACACGGCTAAAAATCCATACCCTTTGGTGCCCCATATACCTGATATAGCGCATATAAGGGAGTACCTCCCCCCCCCCCCCCGACCTTTTTTTTCTTTTTCATTCGCTGATAACTATTAAAAGCAAATTAATGGTGTGGCGATAAGCACAAAAATGGTACCCAGCTACGCCATTCTTTTTATTTTTTTTATTTTTTTGTTTTTTTTTTTTTGTTTTTGTTTTTTTTTTTTGTAGGTTATACGTTGAGCACCAATTCTTCAATCAATACAAAGACCCTAAACCTGGACTATACGGTCACTACATTGACGACGGCATCGGCGCAGTGTTTTGAGGAACTCAATGAATTTATAACCTCCGTGAATTCCTCTCATCTGGCTCTGAAATATACCTGGGAAATTACTGAAACTTCGCTGGCTCTTCTTGATATCAAAGTTTCTATCTGTGGCAACTACTTATGTACCAGTGTGCTCTCCAAAGTCACAGATCCTCACAGTTATTTATTGTATTCATCTTCACATCCATCTCACGTCAAATACTGAAAGCCACTGCTCCCTGTTACGGTCGTAGGAAAATCCACGGAAATTTAATCACATCAACATAGCCGGCGTTGAGTAAATTTTTCATAGACAAAGGAAAACGTGCTATAATTGTAAACGCTCACAAAATGAAAAATTAAGGTTATAACTGAACATACATTGCTTGAGTGAACTCGCCTACCAGGAAGCGAACGTGTTGTGGAGGCGCAGGCGAGTTTACCGGTCTTTCCTAATTCGGCCGGGTTTTCTTAATTAAAAAAAAAAAAACGAATGCGTGATTTGGACTTCTGCATTATTGTTTGTTGTCTCGTCACTTTCTCAGTCTCCCCGCCGCATAGAAAGTTATCCTAATTTGCTCACGGCTCAATCACATTGTTTCTGGTGACAAAAATTAGTTTTGACAGCCGCACTGGCGAATTTTCACGCCTTCTACTTTACACGGGCTAACTCACTGACAGATTGAAATTCAAATATGTAAGGAATGCGGGGTCCACAACCCCGCATTCCTTTGTAATACTTCCAGATAGACTCCGCTACGTCTCGTCATGTATTTTACCTCAGGTCGAGGCTAACCCTGTACAAATGCATTTCCAGTTTTATTCAGCGGTCATGGCGAACTCGAAACTGGACTATTATAATTTTTTTTAAGTCTAATATATAATATAATTTTTTTAGGCGATTATTCCGAGCGATTTGGCAGGATAACTGTAAAACTACAATATTACATAAGATCTTGGCGACTGGTTAATTTAGCGATTGGAAAAAAATCAGAAGTTAATTAACAGCACTTAAATTTATTGACTTAGGTATATTTAGGAACTTAAATCACTTTATCTTCGCGATTGCATGAACTGAAACGAATTTATTCAAAACGCGACAATAGAGCTTCCCAATGATAATGCACATGTCATCGGCTTCCCCGTGGGGTCGACCCCCGGGCCTACCAGGGAGATATGTCGGGGAATAAAAGGAGAATAGATGGGATTCTTTGCCCGAGGGTAGGGGAAAATCTTGACATTGTTAATACGATCAAAGATTAGGGTGTGGGGGAATTCCACGTTTGAAAAGGATGTCACAGCAATTTTCAGCTGAGAGACACCTCACCCAGGGGACTTTGTCTTAAGAGATTCCCCGACCCCCAGGGAAATTCTTCAAGTTTGTTTGACTACTTTTAAAAACCCCCTGGTTAGCCCGGGGGTCGACCCCACGGGGAAGCCGATGACATGTGCATAAGATCTTAAACGTCAAACTTTCGCTCCATTTAAATCATTATTTGAAAAAGTTATGCAATATTCTACAACCAAATTTTGAACGAAACAAACCAAACTGCAACTCCACTTATTGTCATATAATGATATGTTATGTAATATCGTAATGTTGTCCTCACTCATATTTGCATTTTAGCTGTTACGTGATTGCACCAAATGGCCAGATCGCGGTGCACCAACTGCATAGTTTACCTATGTGAAGGTCACGTTAAATTCGCGATAATTAAATTTAGCGACTCTTAATGTTGATGCATTTTAATTCAGCGATCTCTTGACAAATCGCTAAGTTCGCTAGATTAAAGTGTCGCCAAAATTTCATTTCCTTCTTCAATTATTGTTAGGGTGACAAAGGCGATAAAGGCGAGTCGGGAACCAAAGGTGATAAAGGCGATTCAGGAACAAAAGGTGTTAAGGGCGATTCAGTATCGGCTGCGGCTTGCAAGTGCGACTTACAGGTTGGGTGATGTGTGTGTGTTTTTATTTCAGTTTAAGTTTTACCAACATTAACATGTCACCTTAATTTCCAACAGAATCCGAAAAAGCCGTCTGCTCACATTGAGGCCACCATAGGAGATCGCGCCTACCACAACAACCAAGGTAATTTGCGCACTAGAATTATTATTAGCAGTTTAAAACTCCTTTATGCCAGATTATCATCATCATCATCATCATCATCATCATCATCATCATCATCATTATTATTATTATTATTATTTTCTTTATGAACACAGGCTCTAAAAGTCCTGGAGGTAAGAGGTCTACATTTCAGTCTTTTCTCATCCCGAGACCTTAGACTTCAAGGACCTTTCTCAAAATGGTCGCCGCTCCGAGAAGTGCAGACTTCTGTAAAGTTCTGACTCTATTTGGGATTCTAATTTCCTTCAAATGACTCTTTAGCCTTTTCGCTATCGCGCCAAGAGCTCCCACGACCACTGGTACTACTTTTGCCTTTGCTTTCCACAGTCTAGGCAACTCCCTTCCAAGATCCTGATACTTTTCCTGTTTCTCTTTCTCCTTGCTTTCAACGTTCTTGTCGCCAGGCACTGCAACATCTATGATGGGGACCCAGTTATTGATCTTTTCATGAACGGTTATATCAGGCCTTCGGTGATGTATGTCATGATTGGTTTAAATGGCAAAATCCCACAATATTTTCACCCATTCATTTTCAATCACTTCTTCCGGACTAGAAGACCAGTCTTAAAGGAAAACGCTGTGCCTACGTTTTTCCCCACAAAAAGGACGAACATAAGGTTTGCAGTAGTGAAAGTCGAAGAAACTGAGCCTTTCACACTTAGGTAACCTCCTCATAAAAGCCAAATATTACAAAATAATATTATTCTCACACTCGCGCAAAAGAACAGCAAAACAACAAGTACAATTATAGCCTATGAGTCTCGGATTCTTTATTATTGCGTGAATAAATATGCCGGTATTCACCTGAATGTTTGTTTACAGCTTCGTCGGTTTCCTTGCAGCATTAGTTGTCGTTCCCAGTTTGTGCAAAGGTTACAACTACACCGCGTTGTATTTCCTCTTCTCGTGCTTCGCTTGCCTCGCTCTCCGAACTTGAGCTATTCGTATTGACTCAAACGAATAAGGTTCGAACTCGGCCATAGTTCAGAGATGGTTATAAATTTTGAGTTAAATGGCCAATCTATATGACAAATGGGACCGTACAGTTTAATCGTGCTCACCTTCACAAAATGTTCTGCTCTTGCTCGTAAAAATGGCGGATGTTCAATACCGAAGAATGGGTGAGCGGTTTCGCAGAGAAAATCTTGCTTCTTATTGTTTTTTTGTGAAATCTCAATGCGTTTTCTACAATTCTTGGTGATTTCAATATATGTGTTTCATAGCCTTTCGTTCTCCTTTAAAGGAAATAACCAGTCTATAAAAATACAAAAAGTCGTGGTCTCACAAGTACCAAAGAAAAAGGCCATCTTAAGGTTACAGTAAACCTTTGGGGAACAATTTGTTATCAAAATTTGAATTTTGCGCTCATGGGCTAAAGGAATAATTAAGGCAACAATTGGCAAAAGGAAATTTGCAAAATGAGTAAACGAAGGCGAGAAACGCTAAAATATTATTTTTGGGAGCAGTTAATAAATATGTGAAGGTATCGAATTCCCGTAATAATACTAAGGGATCCAGCCGTCTTTTGACATTTTTCACGGGAAGCTTCACTCTGTATCTCGAATTACATCTTTTGATTACATCAGTCGGTGGTACAAATTTGGAACATCAAAGCTATTTCTTCCGATCATAACGAAAAATAAATACTCCGTCTTCTGCTTCAGGGGGTTCCTCGGTTGCCGTTTATTGGTCGGTGGTATTACCGCTTTGACACCACCTTCGATGAGGTGTAAAAACTGTGCAAATCTATGGGGGGCAAAATCTCGGGGTTTATTTTTGCGTGTATTCCCTCTAGTCTAACAAAGTAATCTCAATCTTGATTCATTAGATTTTAATCAAATTTGGCGAAAGTGTTCCACACACGTTACCGCACCAAAGCGTGTGAGGCTTTTACAAACTTCGAAATATATTTCTCATGGTGTCCGAGCGCGTGACTCGCATGAAAACATTTTCTGCGAGAATGAATATATGAAAATCATATATTTGAACCGCGGATTAAAGAATGAAGATGTGAATGATCATCGCAGTTATGAACACTACCTAAGCAGTAGTGAAAAAATATTCTATTGGTCAACTTTTCTCAGGAACCAATCGGAATATCGAAACAGCTTCACGCACTATGTTAGCCTCTTTTGTACTGAAAGATGTAGTCTAGTTTGTCTGGATGTCCTTAGTACCACAAGAGCTATTAATCATGAACTCTTTGTCTTCCGGCTTACCAAATATCGACCATATGCGAACGATGGCTTTGAAACCCTGCAACTTTCCCATATCCCGGACTATGGTTGAAATGAACCACTGTCGTTGCCAAAAGGTCACTTTTGTAGGCTTTGTCACCAAAACTCCCAATTTTTATTTAATATGACTTTTTATTCTCTTGCAAAACCAAACTCGCCCTCGGACAACAGCAAAATTCACGCAACTTGTCTTAAAGTTTTGAAAACAAAAATTCCTATTGAGGTTAAAAGTTTACATTGGCAACAAACTTTGACTCCACTTCTTGCAATCTGTTTTACATTTTCCTGCTCACTTCTTTAGCGCAATCCCGTATATAAGTATAAGTGCTAACTAGTTTATTACTTCAGAACTCGACTCGCAAATAAACAGGTACCAGGCTACGAAGCCTTACAACAAGTTAGGCTTCGAATCTATTAAAGCTTGCGTTGTAGTGAAGAATCTGAGAACTCATGGCAAAACAGAGATGATCAACGTACCGAAACAGCTGAACATTAAATAAAAATGTGTTTTGTCCCATTATCGTTTTCCATCTGTTTCCCTTCTCTTCCTGCAACTGAATATCAAACGACGTTCAACCTCTAGGGAGAAGTTTTCTCCCGTACAACAACAAATCTGAGCAGCTTCTTCCTTGGTACAAATGGATAAACACAATCGCTATGCGAGAGCTGAATTCGTCGCTTCTTCGTGTTCTGACGATCCACTTAAGCTTTCTGAATGAGCATAAGCTTTAATATTCATCGCTGTATGATAAACCACACAACGCTTACCTACTAGAATTTATAGTAAGTTTGTGACACAAATCCTCTTTGCCAGGAAGCGAGCTGAGAAAATGACGTCACAACATAATGACCGTTTTGCAAATCACCACATTCATCGCAGGTTTCCTGGAACATAATTTTGTGATAGCGGACTCGAAAGCCACACTTCTTTGAGCTCTATATTTCCACTTTACTGGACTGGAACTTCATTTTAGTGGTAAGGATAAGTGTGATTTTGATCGTAGTGGCACTTTAAATTTGCAATCGCACACATGTCATCTATGACAAAAAAAGATATGTATATACCCAATCAGAACGCGTTACGTTGTGATTTACAAAATCCCTCACCCACTCAGATGATTGGCGGAACAGAAAAACTCCAAATCCTTCGAAGTTGGCAAAACGCAAGGGGCACCCAACGAGCCAAATCAACCAAAAGCTATAGAAAGGCATTTTTAACTGCCTTATGGTGTCTGAAGTCTGTTTAAGGTGGTGTTTTCGTTACCTAAAATAATTTAATCTGTTCGGATTCCTTAGCTGAAATTTTTAATTGCTCGAAAATGTAAGGGAACAAAATCTTTTTTGAGAAAATGTTACCTGAAATGACCTTGCCACGCACTTTCTAGGGAACTATTTTCTTTCCGAAAATGCTAGCTGACGTTTTTGACTGCCAAAAAAATTAAACTTACCTTTCCGAAAATCTCAGGGCCTGTGATTACCCAATTGCGAATCCTTTAGACCACCTTGCAGTTGCGAATTGAAAATCCGAGTGCTCTCTTTAATCGACGCCGAAAACCAATGGCGAACTTAACTACCCTCCACCAAACAGATATCTACCCAATCTTGTAGTTGGGTGCCCCTGAAACACCCAGCGCGATTCAACGAATATTGCTGCAAGAGGTTAGCGTCACGGGTGACAATTTCTTTCTTTAGTCTTCTTGTCACCGTCTCTCTTCAACCCCAGCCACCCATACCCCACTCTTTTAACCACTCCAATCGGACGTAATTAAATAACAAGCCCTCCCCCGGGGGGTGGGGCGTAATAGAGGAAATACGGCACTCAATATGTTCGATATTCCTTTATTTAGTGATCAAAGATTGGTCCGTCAGTGCCCCAAACAGCCACATAACGGGCGGAATGACTTACAAGGATGGAAAGCTGACTGTGCCAGCTCCAGGCCGGTACTACATTTATGCTCAATTCTACTACCACCACAGCGGACGAATTTACCTTCGTGTGAACAACAATATCATCACCATGTTACAGCCACCTACACCTCACCGTTCAGGGCTACAAGGTGCTTTGTATGCGGGAGGAGTGTTCCAACTTAAGGCTGGTGACGTCATCACGTTGTTGGCCACCAACATCCATGGCAACGTTAGAGGCCACATGAACACCTATCACAGTTACTTTGGTGCGTTCTTAATTTGACGTCTTAACAGCAGTGATCAAAATTCGGCCTGCTGCAGATGCCGAATTTTTCTTTATTTGTGTGTGTAAAAGCCAAAACAATAAACAAGTTAAGGTACATATGAATGTTGTGCCGCGTAGCACTAGGAACACAAATAGTGGAACAGAGAATTAACTCTGAAGTGTAAATTAAAGTGCTACTTAAACCCATGAATAACCCACTGGGGTTAGCCCTAGTAAAAGGAAACAGGGAACCACACAAGGCAAAGAAAAAATCTTTTGACCTCGGTGGGAATCGAACCCACGACCTAGATCTACCCTAGATCTACCCACGATTAGATCTACCGTTACTCTGCCGACTGAGCCAACTTTCTCTGTGCGACCTTGTAGCTCAGTCGGCAGAGTAACGGTAGATCTAATCCGGAGGTCGTGGGTTCGATTCCCACCGAGGTCAAAAGATTTTTTCTTTGCCTCGTGTGGTTCCCTGTTTCCCTTTACTAGGGCTAACGCCCAGTGGGTTATTCATGGGTTTAAGTAGCACTTTAATTTACACTTCAGAGTTAATTCTCTGTTCCACTATCAATAAACAAGTTTGACGTTCATAAGTGGGACTATTACTGGGTATCAGAAGCATGCAAGCTTTTCATGTATCCTAAAAATATCGTAGTACTAAAATTTTCTCACCTAAGTCATGGATGTTAGAATTGCCTCTAACTATTAAGGAAACAAGGTAAATAAAGCAATCTGTCGGCTGAAAACGGCTGTTTTGAGACTCGTCTATCGGTTTTGTTTGCGATTTAGAGAGTAATCCTGTACCTCTTCCATACTTCTATTTTCATTGGTCCCTATGACCTGTAGCTTCTTTTGTTCTTAGGGCTGGGGGTATTGTTTGTGTTCTATCATCTATTGTTTCATTCTCCAATCACAGACCCCGTCTGGAAACTACAGGCTCTCTCAACGTAGGTGCCAGAGCAGACCAAGTGTGTAGATAATTCAAAATTTCTTCAGTGTCGTATTAGCTGGGCAAAGAAGTGTTTGTGAGGACTTTTAGAGTTCCACTGGCAAGTTCAAGTTCATGGTTACGTAGTGGTTTCTATTTTCACGGTACCTGCACTCTGGCTAAACCTTACTGAGGTCAGGTGGAATAAGTTGAAAGGGACTCATTAAAACAGAGGTTCATCTGTCATCACAATCTTTAGTCATATGAGAAAGGAGAAAGCGACCTATCGCCAGTGTGGCCCACTGAAAACCACGTTCCCTCTCGGAAATTACTTACGTCAGTGGTTTAGTTTAAAAGCACTAAGCAAATGTTTTATTACCGCAAGCCAATTCTAGGTTTGCAAATAATTATGTACCAACGCCATCTTAATTCCCTCGCCGCCCAAAATAATTTCACAAAAGTCAACTAGCAAGCACACGGTACACAATAATCGAGGTATATATAATTAAAATAGAGCTAAAATGGCAGTTTAAATTCGGTACGTAAGAGTTCAATCATTTTAACACGCCATATTGAATTTGCTTTTAAGATCATTATAGCATATATAGGAGACCAACCATACTTGAAAATTTTTGAAAAATCATATTGCTTCATATCTTCCATAACTGTTGATTTTTAGCTTCTAATAAACCAGTATTCAACAAATACATCTAAACCCGGAAATACCATAAACCTGAGCAAAGGGTGTGCCTGGTCGCCCTGTGCTCCCACCAGGAGTTGAACTGGCTTAAAGATGGTTGAAACTAAAAAAAGACTCGATGTCACATTATCCATTTAACAGTTAGATTATGAGTTCAAGATTTCAGTCGCGAGATAGCTGATGAGGGCGCAGTTGAACTAGTCTTTCAAAACTAAACAAGTATATTTTCTAAATCCTCCTCCAAGACACTTCGAAAACGCGAAGAAACGGCCCCCATTTCGTTGACAACCGCTACTCACTATCTGCAACAGAACAGATAGTGAGTAGAGTAGCCAATAAGAGAAAGGCATGCGTATTAGAACGCTAGTATATTTAAGGTGATAATAAATACAAGAGGTGGGATTTCGTAGCTATCCCATATTTCATCTGATAATGTTTTTTCAAAATTACACACCGGAACGTGGTTCAGTTCGACTCCGCTTACAAAACGCTTTGAGTTCCTGGTTACCTCCGTTGGATGTAGGAAAAACGGGCAACGTCCTCGTCACTCGTCTTGAAGACCGTGTCTAGGAATTACAGTTTTATTTGAGGTATTTTCAACAGTTCTCTTGTTCGTTTTGTTCTTTCCACATGATAAATCAAACGCTACAAAGTTTAGCCATTCGTTAAATGTGCAAGCTGTTTGTTGTTTTATCTGTTTGTGCCCTCATTGACAACAACAACAAAAAATGGCAAAAACAGCACGGAAAATGTGACAGCCAGGATGGTGGTGTCTCTCGTCGACACGGCGAATGAGTAGGCGAAGCAGTCTCAGTTTCTTTTGCTAGAGTGGGTAATCGTGTTCGAGTGAAGACCTATTTTGGAAGCACGCAACCGTCCGTATACACTGCAAGGAAAAAGGTCTGTCTATTGACAGTCAGGTTATAATGTTTATTACAAACTATCCGGCCTCCTTTGTTTTTTTTAAGTGTTTTAATATAAGTCAAGCCGATGAGGCACCGCAATGAAAATATAACAGACCCTTTGTAACTTATCTTTATTCCATTTTATTTATTTTTTACGGTGTCCAAGTTTCTTTTTTCTTTGAAAAAAAAAGAAAGAAAGAAAATAACCCTGTAGTTGCTGTTGTGAGTGACTTTTTTGACAAGTGGTCCATACATGTCCAATACTCTGACATAGTGAGATTCATAGTACGTCACAATAGACATCACAAAGTGTTACAAAGTGTCCCGTTCTTCATGTGTCACAAAACTGTTCCTATTTTGTTAAGAAATATGGTTTGGGGACACTTTGTGATGTCTATCACAAGGTATCATGAATCTCATTATGTCGGAGTATTCGACAACCCTCAGCCTAAGAGCGGAGCTCCACGATTATTATTTTTTATTGGTATTGAGCAACTTTGCATGGCTTTCCTTTCGCCAATATTTTATGTTTAGAGCAGTCAACAGGAATTGGCCGCGGTTCAAAAACCTCAAAACATTCATACATTACCAGAAAACTATACACGACGCGCATGTTTGTACAAAAACAAATTTAA
Organism: Pachyseris speciosa; assembly: GCA_016490735.1. NCBI lineage: Eukaryota > Metazoa > Cnidaria > Anthozoa > Scleractinia > Pachyseridae > Pachyseris > Pachyseris speciosa. The sequence goes on along the minus strand of JAEMWC010000416.1, from coordinate 625,010 downwards.
CAGTCAAAAAACGATCAAACATTTTTATCCAACATCGTGTTTGACCGTTTCGCCACCTCTCTCAACAGTGCATTTATCCTTAAATGGCTTTCCATGTTTGATCTAGATCAAACATTTTCATCCAACACATCGCTTTACCAAGAAATGTTTGATCGTTTGCCACCCCAACCAACAAAATGTGCACAGCCGATAAAAAGCAACGAAATAAACCACATAAAGTCGAAATTCCAGGGATAATACGCTAAAACTCGTTCTGTGGACTCACTCTGTGTTGTGTTTGGTCAAACGTAGATTGTGCATTTACCCACCCAACGTTATATTTGACAACTGAAGATGTTGGATGAAAATGTGTGATAGTTTAGCGGTGATTACGTGTTAATAAGATAAGCTTAAGGGCAAAAGTTTCTTAATGCTGTTGAGGCACCGAGGTCGAAAAACAGTCAGCCAAGCAGAGCAAAAACACTCGTTCGCTTGCAAAACAACGTATCAAAACAAACAAACAATTCAACTACTTCTTTGCGTCCTAAACGAGTACACATGATTGTTATTTATATCCAGTCGAGAAAAAAATACAAGTTTCATTCCCGAACAAATAAAAGTAACAACGATTAAACTAAATGTTAAGCATCAATTTATTTAAGTAACCTCACTGTCCTGTATTGTAGAGGTCTCTACCACTTGAAAATACGTAAGCTTGAGTAAAGTAAAAACAAGCATCCGCAAAGTTAGTAAAGGGCTGGTCCAAAGAAAGAGCTTCTGCCACAGAGCTTGAGCTACTCGTTCCTCCCATTAATGCCGGTGAACTGTTAGGTGACCTTTCTTAGTGAGATGCAAGATGCCACGGTAAAGTGAAAGCCCTTGAAGCGTTGAATTATTTTGTTTCCAACCACACAATCGATCCAAGTTTGAAGCTTTTCCTGAGAAAAATCTTTCGCTTTATCACTTGAAAATTCACCTTCCGGAGTATCTTTTGACAATTTCTTGATTTTTATGCCTTTTTCGCGAATTAAGAGACAAACTTCGATCGACGAAGATGAAGTTGTTTTGCTCAAATTAAGGAGCCAACTGAATGTGAAATTACGAGCCGCAGAAGGTGCGCGCGAAACCTCGTTTTGGAGTGGGTATCCCACACCTGGCTTGAGGCTGTGATCCAGTCGAAAGCAAGTACTTGGTCAGTGGTCTACTTCAAAAGAAACAGCTGACCTCGATGAGGTCTTAACTTGAGCCCGCGATATGGTTAGGTGACACTGGTCAGCGTATACCTTGTTTTGACAGGTGTCAATCTGTCAATTGGCTATAAGAGGAATGTCCAGTATCAAAGACTTACGCTGTAAACTAACTGGTCAGCTGGGCCAGGTGGAGTATGGCCGCCATGTTGGATTATTATAATGACTATTAGGATATTATTAATTATTGTGCGACGTCGTCGTCGTCGTGCGGTGACGCCCACGAGCAATACCGCTGGCCATGATTACCATGAGAAAAGCAGTTGACGGGTTTCTATAGGTATGGTGCTCTGCTTGGCGGCCCTTCGAGCCGCCGGAGCTCCGCTATTATAGAACGCCAAAATCGACGGCAAAATACTTGGCATGTCGAAAAGCACTCAGAGGTCGACGACAAACGCGCTTACTCCACATGGGTATTTTAAGGATAACGAAGACAATAATGAAAAGCACGCTCACAAATTTGCCCTTGGAATTCAGTTCCTTAAGTCATGCTTGTAGTCCTCGCCTCGTTCTAATGTTACTGGAGTTGCTTTAATTTCGTTCCTGTGACTTTTCACGCGGGGACTGATCATGCAAAAGGTCAAGCATTTGGTAGAATTACCCACGTGATCATCACGTCTTGTTGGCAACGAGGGCATGTGCAATTCAATTTGGTAGCATAATTGTGTTATAGTGTGGACAACTTCGGTATCAACTGAATAAAAAATGAATTGTTTTATAATAAGCGTTCAGTTCACGTAAAAAAATGCACTCTTGCTTAAGAAGGCAAAACTGGCTTCACGGAAAGCTCTATCTTCTTTTGGATCCTGTCAAAGAGAAAAAGGGATGTTTCGCTTGGGAATAAAAAGAAAAAATACCCAGAGACTCCTCCAGAATGGTGCATGCCCATTAATTTGAATTGAAAATTCAAATGAGAACTTCTCGCGTTATCTCTTAGATTAAATACGTTTTCCCGAGTCAACTTTACCCAAATCCAATGCAAGCTCTGCGAATAAAGTTGACGAGAATTTTAAACAGTTTGTAATAACGGTTTCATGAGATTTGGCGTTAACTTTGGAGGCCACAGTTAACATTTAAAAGTCGAGTTTGGAGTTCAAATATATGAGTAGACGTTAGCAAACACACCAATTACTACAAATTGGTATTTTATCTGAGGAACCTTAAGGGCATCACTGATGCCGGGAATAGTGGTGCTGCCTTTTGGTATTCAAATAAATATTTATTCCCTTAAGTAAGTTTGATTGTCCAGGAAACTAGAAGTAACTTTACTTTACCATTTTGTTTTTGACAAGTTCTCAGGTTCAATTAGGCTCGTAGTAGCACATGGGCGAAAAAAGCCGTCGATGTTCATACTCCCACTATTAAAAATTCGTTGTTGAGGGGACGTATTTGCTCAGTTTGTCTTCCTTGGTTATGAAATATTTGCTACATTCAAATCGTATCTAAGTAAATTTTCAAAATCGTTTTTTTTTTTTACGGTGCAGTCTTTAATATAAGCATAGCTGTTTTTGTTCTGGCTTTTCTTGAGACTATTCGTAGTGTTAAATGAAATTAGCACCATGTGATGACTCACACGGGCCTAAACATCTGGTTAAAAGTTGTAGCTCCATGTAAGTGTCATTCTTTATCCGCTTGATTTACAATCTGCGTTCAGTCTTATGTTTAAAAAGCAGGCAAATGAAAAAACAAAAGGCTTGTCCAATTAAAGTGACCGGCTCTGACGGCATAATACAAGATGATTTAATGGATTTAGTATACACGTACAAATAAACATTTATAAACATTTTAGTTTGGGTCCAGTTTAATGTTCATCTAAGCAACCGACAAAGACACAGAGCAATTATACAAAAAGTTATTTAGGCATTCGATAGTGACCTTTATAACAGTCTCTTTAAGAACAGTTAGTTCTAGTCATTGTCCAGTTATATGGCGCCCGACTTAACTGAAGTTAGTGCCAACAAATATCGGAATCGTTGATTATTGCTGTCAGTAAGAACCATCGGCTCAGGCCGCCAGTAAAGACGCACTGAAACGAAGCCATCCGGCTCACCAATCAGCGACGTTGGGTCTTGTGTCTGCTAACATTGCGCCGCGATCATTCCAAACGTCTCTAATCGTCTTCATCCATATAAGATTCACAACTCCAACCTTCAGTCCTTGTCGAATTTCCTTGCAGCCTCCAAGACACCCAGGCAAGTGCCCTCCCAACGTATGCCAATCATATTCCACAGAAAATTTGTATCACACTAGTTCCTTGGGACAGCTCTTATGTCTATGACAACATTGATGATATTTGGTCGCACCGGTCTAGTCTCTTTAAACAGGTTCTTGACGAGCACGCACCGGTAAAACGAGTGCAGCTCCGTAATAATCAACTGCCGTGGATTAGCCCGGACATTCAAAAGCAGATCCGCATACGTAATAGATTTTGTAAGAAATTCCTTCGTGCATCAACAAACTAAAACTGGGATAACTACAGAAAACAACGGAACAAGGTTACAGCGCTAAAGAGAAAAGCAGTTAAAGATTTCTGTATCGATGCAGCCTCGACAACATCATTCCCTGGCGAATTCTGGAAAAAGCTGAAACCACTTCTTCCAAACAATAAGTTTAACGTTGATGGAGCAACCAATATCCACCTTTTGGACGAAGGGAACCTCATTTCTAATCCCAGCACGGCACTCAATGACTTCTTTGTGAACCCAAGAATACAGGAGTCGGCGTTAAATTTAACGGAAGAAGACTTTAATGACCATCCGAGCATTTCAACAATCAGGAGCAAATCGTACCAACTTGACTTTGCTTTTATGGAAATCACTACGGAAACCGTAACAGATTACTTACTAAAGATAAATGCTAAGAAATCTACCGGTCCTGATGGTTTCTCCCCAAAGATCATAAAACTATCTGCTCCAGCCATAGCCTCTCCACTAGCCAATCTGTTCAATTACTGTATTCGCATTAGTGCTCTGCCCAGTGAATGGAAAATGAGCAATGTCACCCCTATCCACAAAAAGGGCGAGACGACAGACAAAAACAATTATCGACCTGTCAGTGTCCTCTCCGCAATCTCCTAGCTTTTTGAAAAAGTAATGTTTGATCAACTGTACACTTCCTTTACACCAACTTTCTCATCTAATATGTCGGGCTTTCTCAAGGGACACTCTTGCACTACAGCTTTGATCAAACTAACAGACAATTTGAGACGCGCTCTGGACGAAAAGAAAGATGTGGGTGTGGCTGCTATCGACCTATCAAAGGCTTTCGACTGTATTTGCCATAATTTACTCCTTGCAAAATAAAAGCATATGGCGTACTAGAGCCAGCCCTTCAGCTTATAAGATCATATTTGCATGACCGCAAACAACGGGTAATATGCAACGATTCAAGCTCTAACTGGTTACCCCTACTCTGTGGTGTCCCTCAGGGTAGTCTTCTTAGTCCATTACTGTTTAACATCTTTATGAACGGTATGAACGAAACAGTTACCGTCTCGTCACTTCACCTCTACGTAGACGATACTACCGAATTCGCGGTGGACAACAGCCCATTTCTGCTTCAATACACCCTTAATAAAGACATGGAAATTATTTCATCCTGGCTTGACCACAATTACCTTCAGGCCACTGGGGACAAGACGCAAGGGATGATCCTTGGAAACTCGTCTTATGTTTATGACCTAGTATTTAATGGCACCTCTATCAGTCTCAAAAAACGCTTAAAGAATCTTGGAGTACACCTGGACAATCAAATATCTTTCAAGGAATATATAAATGTATTGCTAAAGAAAGCATACGCTAAGATAACTGCTCTTCGACGCCTTAAACGCTTTGTTCTAGCAAATATTTTATTGGTCCTTTATAAGAGCTTTGTATTGTCGCATTTTGAATATTGTAATTCGTTACTTATCGGCGTTAACAAGACACTCAAAAAGAAATTAGAAGATGATAATCATTATGGTTTACGAACAATAATAAATATGGGAAAAAATTCTGATAATGAGTCTCTCCTTAAAATTGCGAACATGAATTCTCTTGAACATAGACGCATCGAACAATCGCTGACAATTTTCTTTCAATGTTTTAAAAAGGATGGTCCTCGCCATATAGGCAATTTATTTAAACCCCGTATTACTCCTTACAATCTTAGAAATAGTGGGGTAAATGTGGAACAAAACCCTTATAATAGCAGGTTCCTCCATGGCTCGTTTTCTTTTATTATATCCAGTATATGGAACCGACTACCAGCATCCGTAAAGACGGCGCAGAATGTTGCATCCTTCCGTAGTCTTTTAAAGAAACAAAATCTTATTGGATGTCAATGCAATAACTGCAATTGATATTTCTTCTTAATTAATTAATTAATTAATTAATTAATTAATTATGTACATTTTTTCGTTTTTTAGTATTTGAAACATAGTTTAGGGATTTTTCTATTTGTATTTTTTAATTAGCTTTGCCTTTTTATCTATTTTATCTATACTTCAATATGCGGCAACCTATTTTAGATTTTTAGCCTTCTCAATTCATAGTTTTTTAATTGTCAATCAATTTTAACATGAGCCTCCAGCTCGGGAGACTGGGTAACCACTCCTTGTGTATTTGACATTAAATAAATTATCTTATCTTATCTACCTTGTCTTCTCTTATCTTATCTTATCTTAAATAAGCCAACCGTCATTGAAAATCAGACTGTACAGCACGATTCTGATGATTACGATGATCATATATTGATGATGGCCATGATGATGAGGCTAATTATAATAATGATGAAAAATTATACAAACGAACAAATTGCCCTAATTTTCTACAAGGTCCTCCGCAGAAACAACGCTTCTAAAGCTTACTAAAACGATATCGTTACTTCGTAGCTTCAAGAAGTCAGTTATGCCTCTTCTCTGTCTCTCCTTGGCCACCGCTTTACGATTGCTTCGCGGATTGCCTTTACTCTCCAAATGCAAATCAGCGGATTGAGAGAAGAGTTAAAAAGAGCTGCTGTTTCTGCCCAGCTGTAAAAGTTGTATGTGTCAATGTTGATGTGCTTTATCTGGTGAACTGCAGTGATTAGAAGAACTGGCAGATTGAATGCCAGGTAAACCGCTACTATACATGTTAAATGAGTCACATTCAAGCGTTTGATCTGTTTCGGGTGGCGGTGGATCAGGGGAACTATTCAGCAAACCGGAAGTGTTGAAATTGTCTGTCGAACGCCCGACGGTGTCCGTAACACGAGTTGACAGACGTTTTGACAGCTCCTGCTATTTTTAGACTATCTTTAGTTTCTTTATTCACGATTTGACGACTTTGCGATGTCGATGCGATGGCCGTATTCAAAGCTGCTATTAGTTTTTATCCACACTGGTGAAGAAAAACCCATTGAAAGATACAAGGCGAGGTTAAAAATTGAGGAACAACACAGATCATAGATTTTCTTGTCTAAACGACAAAGCCAAGAAAACCTCTACTTACAGCAATCGTAGAGAATTTTCACGCAGTTTCTCATTTCAAGCACGAAACCTTTGATACTCTTCAATATGCTACAGACTTTCGTACAATATCAAAGGAATCATTAAAGCGAGTAACGAAATAGTGGGGGGATACTTTACTCATCCATCCTCGTACTACCCGGTGCCTGAAACGGGTACGTCGTTTAAATATGCAAAATTCATAACTCCACTGCCTGCTGATACTCTGACAAAAAAAAAAAAAAAAAAGAAGCAGAAGAGACCATGAAGGAGTGGCTGGAGAATTACCGTCCAGTACGGCAGAGAACAGTGAGGAGCGAGACCACTAAAAATAAGGCAGCAGCTCTTCCTCTGGCAGTGTATGCAAAGGTAAATCCTAACGCTGTTACAAGGGTGCATTTTCTAGCCGTCCAAGTTAACCGGACGCACACTGCCTCCTTAGAAAACCGCTCTGTTGCTGACGAAGGGTGAGCAATAAGTTTCGTAAGTGATACCATTGTTCCGCAACTCACGCTGGCTGATTTCAACCAGGTGGAGGAGTACCAAAGCGATTCCAATCAAAGCGGTGTTGATTCAGCAGATTTTGACTCAGATGAATTGGTCACTTGTAAACCTGTGATAACAAGGTCTGGAAGACAAGTCAAAGCGTGGATACGGTTTGATGTTTAGGCGGTCACAAAACGATAAGCCACGTCATTAAGGTGAATTGAAGAACTGTTACCCATGCCGCATGGATGTTATTTCAAATGTTTCATTGGGCACATTAATCATTAAGCTTTGTAAAATACGCGTAACTTTTTTTATTTGTTTTTTTTTTATTTGTTATAATTTTGCAAAGACACTTGTTGTGATCGTGGACTGCGAGTTTCGTTTCATGTCTTCTGTTTATTGTGTTGTACATCCCAGGACGTTCGAGAACATGCTTAATCATATTTCATTTCTGTCGGGTGTATGATCATCGCTTCGGCGCACGTGCCCTATTTCAGTGAAAATCGAGCATGTATAAATTAGCCTGGAAACAGGCTCCGCAGTGGGATTTTAAAGGAGCGAAAAAGAAGGACCGTGGCGAAAAAATTCGGCGAGAGAAGCGAGTCGACAGTTCCCCCGCTCGGCTCGCTTCGCTCGCCGATTTTTGTTTTGGCCACGTTCCTTCTTTTCGCTCCTTAACCCCACTGCGGAGCCTGGTCCCAGGCTACTATAATTCAATTACAACGGAGAATTAAAATACACACATACCCATAAAGAAATAACTGAAAAATTTCGCAGTTGATTTTGTTATCTTTTGAAATAAAAGTTTTTTGTTCACTGAGCACTCTCATTTAAAATTGTACCCAGAATACCAGAAGTGTTTCTTTCCCACAGTCATGGGATCAGCCGACTGGCCTGAGGTAGGCGAGAAACGCGGTGATGTGGTTGAAATCGGAGCAGGGGTCAAAGATCATCCGAAACTTGTCACCGTCGTGTGAGCTGTGACTCCCACGCGTTCGCAAAATATGGCTAAACTGTCTTGTTCTTATTTCATTGGTATCATCTGTGAACGTTCTTGGAGTTACTAAAGATAAGAACAAACACAAAGATCTCTAAAGACGGAAGGAAAAACGAGATAGGTTTGGATCCTGGTGTGATAACACTGATTGACTGCTTCACATCAGTTGCACAAATTGTGTGACCACGTTTACCTTTTTAAAATTAATCAGATGATGATAGTTGTGAACCATGATTTGAGGCTTTGATTAAAATAATCGCAATTCATGCCAATTCCCTATCCATACCATTTCACCATCCATGCCATTCCTTATTTTTCGTTCGGGATCATTTGCGGTCCAACATGGTGCAATACAGGGATCATTTGCGGTCCGGGATCATTTGCGGTCCAATTTGGGGATCATTTGCGGTCCGGGATTATTTGCGGTCCTGGGATAATTTGCGGACCCGCACAGGGCTCTTAGCAGAGCAACCTTAATCATAAACCTCTTTTTCTTCAATTACCGGATTCGCGTAGAATGGAGGATTTTCTCGGCCGAAATAAAGACGATAGCGAAATGTTTGATATACACTCCCTTACACACTGTTGATCATCTAGTTTTACTAAAAGGTCATCATACTAAAGTCTTCCCGTCTAATCTGACATGAAAAATGCCATCAAGTCAGATAAGTTTAGTTTCTTTACAGTCTTTCTGGTCTCTCTGGGATTTTGGTTAATGTAACAAGCAACGATAGTGAAAGATAAAACGTGTTGTACGTCGTAACACGCTTACTCCAGCTGGTCACTTTATGCTTATTACGTGACTAACCGAAGCTGTCAATATGTCTGATAATGGAAATGAGCTTTCAGCTAGTTTTATCAACAATTAATTATACGTCATAGCAACATCCAGCCGTTTAGTAGAATATACATTTCAAACGAGTTGCAACTTTGATTGGGAAATCTCCGTCGGAGGATAACTCGCTAAAAGTATCACATACAAGACTCTTACAATGCGCCAATTATAATATTTACCGCATTGTACTCCAGACAATCGGATATAGAAAGGCTGTTCTTGTTTATACTTGATATTTATAACAATAAATTACAAGATGTTAAATTGAAGGGAACATTCCTGTGTTGTTTCAGTATTCGTTTACTGCTAGGGAGTTATGACGGCCCGCCGATTACAGATGAAGTTCGTTTTTGTCTTTAATGCGCTGCTGTGCACCAGTTTGTTTTTACGCTTGGAAGCTGGAAATACAACTGGAAAGCAAGTAAGATTATATTATACTTTTCGACAACCGTAGATTTTTTCTTCCCAGCAATTATGGTGAACATACCTAAAATCCGCGATCATGCCCCAGATGAGAGCCTTGATTATCACTTATAGAAGCAGTAAAGACCGTTCAAAGACAATTCCAGTCGACTTTTATAATGATCAGCAGCGATATTTTTGCTCGGTTTTTCAAAACATTTAATTTGAAAACATAAGCGTTGAAATATCGAGAGCACCCTACTGAAACAATGTTTCCACTGAGTGTCTATCGTGAAAATTCTCACGGATATATTCTGTATATTTTCGATTTAATAGATATGCTGATGAAACTGGCCTGGACTTTTTGGTTGTACGAATTAAAACATTCGTTATTGGGTGCGGCGGGGCTATACGCCTCGATTTACCAGGGGCACCCAACGAGCCAAATCAAGCAAAAGCTGTAGAAAGGCATTTTTAAGTGCCTTATGGTGTTTGAAGTTTGTTTCAAGTGAGGTTTTCATAAGCTAGAAGACGTTCATTTGTTCGGATTCCCTAGCTGAAATTTTAACTGCCCGAAAATGTTAAGGAACAAAGTCTTCCTTTGAGAAAATCCAAGCTGGAATGAACTTTCCACAAACTTTCTAAGGAACTATTTTTCCGAAAATGCCAGCTGAAGCTTTTGACTGCCAAAAACGACCTCTCCGAAAACCTCAGGGGCTACGATTTCCCAACTGCGAACCTTTTAGGCCACGTTTTAGTTACAAACATCCGAGTGCACTCTTTAATCGACGCCGAAAGCCCAAGGCGAATTACCCTCCACCGAACAGATATATATTGAAACTTGTCGTTAGGTGCCCTTGATTTACGTTTGAGTCTGATATATGGTCCTTTGATTACAGGGAATGTGCGCAAGCCCAGGAACACCGATCAACATTAATGTTGGCAACTGTGTGGCTGGCGCTGTAAAGGTAAGAGAAATTTGCATTATCTTGCTACTGATAATTACTCAGAGAAGTTGAAAACAGAACTGCTCCTCATAAAATTTCTCTCCATAGCACCGTTTCTTGAAAGCCCCAATACGTTCTTCGGGCCCGATTAGTATTTTTACCTATCCAGCTGTAACGGTTAGGTACGCCAATTGGGTGAGAAATAGTGAGCAAGAATCACAGAGTCATAATTAAACATTATAACAACATAATATATATTTTTGACATTTAAGTATAACGTGTCATTTTTAGCAAGACTTGACGTATCTATGGTGACAGCATTTGACAGAATGAAGCAGCAGTTTCTCAAATAGTCCGGTTTCGAGTTCGTTATGACCCCTGAATAAAAGCACTGACAACGCATTTGCACAGGGTTAGCCTCGACCTAAACTAAAATATTCACAAATACCGGCGGGAAGGTGCCACAAAAATTAAAAAATAGAGAGAGCCGTAAACAGGAATTTGGAATTTGTAAATATTTTACCTCAGGTCGAGGCTAACCCTGTACAAATGCATTTCCAGTTTTATTCAGCGGTCATGGCGAACTCGAAACTGGACTATTATAATTTTTTTTAAGTCTAATATATAATATAATTTTTTTAGGCGATTATTCCGAGCGATTTGGCAGGATAACTGTAAAACTACAATATTACATGAAATTTTGGCGACAGGTTAATTTAGCGATTAGAAAAAAAATCAGTAGTTAATTAACAGCACTTAAATTTATTGACTTGCGCATATTTAGGAACTTAAATCACTTCATCTTCGCGATTGCATGAACTGAAACGAATTTATTCAAAACGCTACAACAGAGCTTCCCAATGATAAGATCTTAAACGTCAAACTTTCGCTCCATTTAAATCATTATTTGAAAAAGTTATGCAATATTCTACAACCAAATTTTGAACGAAACAAACCAAACTGCAACTCCACTTATTGTCATATAATGATATGTTATGTAATATCGTAATGTTGTCCTCACTCATATTTGCATTTTAGCTGTTACGTGATTGCACCAAATGGCCAGATCGCGGTGCACCAATTGCATAGTTTACCTATGTGAAGGTCACGTTAAATTCGCGATAATTAAATTTAGCGACTCTTAATGTTGATGCATTTTAATTCAGCGATCTCTTGACAAATCGCTAAGTTCGCTAGATTAAAGTGTCGCCAAAATTTCATTTCCTTCTTCAATTATTGTTAGGGTGACAAAGGCGATAAAGGCGAGTCGGGAACCAAAGGTGATAAAGGCGATTCAGGAACAAAAGGTGTTAAGGGCGATTCAGTATCGGCTGCGGCTTGCAAGTGCGACTTACAGGTTGGGTGATGTGTGTGTGTTTTTATTTCAGTTTAAGTTTTACCAACATTAACATGTCACCTTAATTTCCAACAGAATCCGAAAAAGCCGTCTGCTCACATTGAGGCCACCATAGGAGATCGCGCCTAGAATTATTATTAGCAGTTTAAAACTCCTTTATGCCAGGTTATTATCATCATCATCATCATCATCATCATCATCATCATCATCATTATTATTTTCTTTATGAACACAGGCTCTAAAAGTCCTGAAGGTAAGAGGTCTACCTTTCAGTCTTCTCATCCCGAGACCTTAGACTTCAAGGACCTTTCTCAAAATGGTCGCCGCTCCGAGAAGTGCAGACTTCTGTAAAGTTCTGACTCTATTTGGGATTCTAATTTCCTTCAAATGACTCTTTAGCCTTTTCGCTATCGCGCCAAGAGCTCCCACGACCACTGGTACTACTTTTGCCTTTGCTTTCCACAGTCTAAGCAACTCCCTTCCAAGATCCTGACACTTTTCCTGTTTCTCTTTCTCCTTGCTTTCAACGTTTCTGTCGCCAGGCACTGCAATATCTATGATGGGGACCCAGTTATTGATCTTTTCATGAACAGTTATATCAGGCCTTCGGTGATGTATGTCATGATCAGTTTAAATGGCAAAATCCCACAATATTTTCACCCATTCATTTTCAATCACTTCTTCAGGACCAGAAGACGGGCGAACATAAGGTTTGCTAATGAAAGTAGAAGAAACTGAGCCTTTCACACTTAGGTAACCTCCTCATAAAAGCCAAATATTACAAAATAATATTATTCTCACACTCGCGCAAAAGAGCAGCAGAACCACAAGTACAATTATAGCCTATGAGTCTGGGATTCTTTATTATTGCGTGAATAAATATGTATTCACCTGAAAGTTTGTTTACAGCTTCGTCGGTTTCCTTGCAGCATTAGTTGTCGTTCCCAGTTTGTGCAAAGGTTACAACTACACCGCGTTGTATTTTTTCTTCTCGTGCTTCGCTTGCCTCGCTCTCCGAACTTGAGCTATTTCGTATTGGCTCAAACGAATAAGGTTCGAACTCGGCCATAGTTCAGAGATGGTTATAAATTTTGAGTTAAATGGCCAATCTATATGACAAATGGGACCATACAGTTTAATCGTGCTCACCTTCACAAAATGTTCTGCTCTTGCTCGTCAAAATGGCGGATGTTCAATACCGAAGAATGGGTGAGCGGTTTCGCAGAGAAAATCTTACTTCTTATTGTTTTTTTGTGAAAACTCAATGCGTTTTCTACAATCCTTGGTGATTGAAATATATGCGTTTCATAGCCTTTCGTTCTCCTTTAAAGGAAATAACCAGTCTATAAAATTACAAAAAGTCGTGGTTTCACAAGTACCAAAGAAAAAGGCAATCTGAAGGTTACAGTAAACCTTTGGGGAGCAATTTGTTATCAAAATTAGAGTTTTGCGCTCATGGGCTAGAGGAATAATTAATGCAACTATTGGCAAAAGGAAATTTGCAAAATGAGTAAACGAAGGCGAGAAACGCTAAAATATTATTTTCGGGAGCAGTTAATAAATATGTGAAGGTATCGAATTCCCGTAATAATACTAAGGGACCGAGCCGTCTTTTGATTACATCAGTCAGTGGTACAAATTTGGAACATCAAACCTATTTCTTCCGATCATAACGAATGATAAGGGAGGGTTCCTCGGTTGCCGTTTATTGGTCGGCGGTATAACCGCTTTGACAACACCTTCGATGAGGTTTACAAACTGTGCAAATCTTTGGGGAGCAAAATCTCGGGTTTATTTTGCGTGTATTCCCTCTAGTCTAATAAAGTAATCTAAATCTTGATTCATTAGATTTTAACCAAATTTGGCGAAAAAGTTCCACACACGTTACCGCACCAAAGCGTGTGAGGCTTTTACAAACTTCGAAATATATTTCACGTGATGTCCAAGCGCGTGACTCGCATGCAAACATTTTCTGCGAGAATGAATATATGAAAATCATTTATTTGAACCGCGGATTAAAGAATGAATATGTGAATGATCATCGCAGTTATGAACACTTCCTAAGCAGTAGTGAAAAAATATTCTATTGGTCAACTTTTCTCAGGAACCAATCGGAATATCGAAACAGCTTCACGCACTATGTTAGCCTCTATTCTACTGAAAGATGTAATCTAGTTTGTCTGGATGTCCTTAGTACCACAAGGGCTATTAATCATGAACTCTTTGTCTTCCGGCTTACCAAATATCGACCATATGCGAACGATGGCTTTGAAAACCTGCAACTTTCCCATATCCCGGACTATGGTTGAAATGAACCACTGTCGTTGCCAAAAGGTCACTTTTGTAGGCTTTGTCACCAAAACTCCCAATTTTTATTTAATATGACTGTTTATTCTCTTGCAAAACCAAACTCGCCCTCGGACAACAGCAAAATTCACGCAACTTTGTCTTAAAGTTTTGAAAACAAAAATTCCTATTGAGGTTAAAAGTTTACATTGGCAACAAACTTTGACTCCACTTCTTGCAATCTGTTTCACATTTTCCTGCTCACTTCTTTAGCGCAATCCCGATAACACTATTTGATTTTACTTGCTCTCACTGGTCTGTCATGTTCGCGTTTGTGACCCGAAGGAGTTCTGGGACTTTCTTGGATAACGGGCGCATGAGAGTCCGCCAATTTCCATTTCAGATATTTTTTGAGAACCGTGTCGAGCCACCCGGTCCTGCTGATACAATATTGCACCGACTGCATTATTTACAATTCAAAACTCGCCTAAATTGTCATCCCAGGTCCCGGAATCCACTCACAAAAGGGCTAAAGACACAACTTCACTCCGTGAATTGCCATCACTCGCTCGAATACTTTGAGCGGCCCACTTTGTGTGAAATTGCTTCTCATCTCTGTTTTCTTTCAAAGGATTGCCTCTACCCATCAACCCAGCCTTATGATGCCAGGCAGGGGGCTTCTGAGGTAGAAAGTGGCTCCAATACGTAAGGAATTGTAGCTGCAGTGATCGTTTAGAAATAAACGACAGCAAACGTGACAGCGTGACGACAAAGAAAGAGCCTTTAGTGTTGAGGACTAGCGAAATCTCCGTGGTAACCCTTATATGGAATAGCCGCGTCGATTTGACCTCCTACCCTCCGGAAATTGCAAAAAAGGCGACCAAATCGCCGGAAGACAAAGGGTTAAAACGTAAATCATAAAACTAACAATGTTTGCTCAACCGAAGTTCGGTTGAGCAAACATTGTTTGTTTTCTGTTTGAACGCATGCGCTTGCCTACCAAAAAAATGTTCAGGATATTTTCAGATTCAATAGTTTATTAGATTCCAATGATATAAATTTTACTGAGGTTTCTTTAAAAACAACGCGCACAGGAGCGATTTTTAGTAAGGCACCCCTGAAAGTTTACAGTAACCTTAACTTAATGCTTTGCTCGGTGGCATAAATTAACAGGCTTATTTACTATCGCTTCGTCCTGCACGCTTCGTCCAGCAATCACGAATTATAAACTAGATATTCCGAAAGCACATAAAAATTGAAGCGACAACTGAGTGATAAAATTTTAAACTAAGCAAAACTGTAAAAAATTAATGATATGAAAACGATAAGCATACAAGGCAGTAAAAACCGCCAGATCCTTCAACACTTGTGATAAACACGTTACTCTGAATTTAACCTGATTTTACTGTTCACTAAAATTATTTTCCAAACCGTTGGAATATAAAACAAAGTATAAGTGCCAACTAGTTTATTACTTCAGAATTCGACTCGCAAATAAACAGGTACCAGGCTACGAAGCCTTACAACAAGTTAGGCTTCGAATCTATTAAAGCTTGCGTTGTAGTGAAGAATCTGAGAACTCATGGCAAAACAGAGATGATCAACGTACCGAAACAGCTGAACATTAAATAAAAATGTGTTTTGTCCCATTATCGTTTTCCATCTGTTTCCCTTCTCTTCCTGCAACTGAATATCAAACGACGTTCAACCTCTAGGGAGAAGTTTTCTCCCGTACAACAACAAATCTGAGCAGCTTCTTCCTTGGTACAAATGGCTAAACACAATCGCTATGCGAGAGCTGAATTCGTCGCTTCTTCGTGTTCTGACGATCCACTTAAGCTTTCTGAATGAGCATAAGCTTTAATATTCATCGCTGTATGATAAACCACACAACGCTTACCTACTAGAATTTATAGTAAGTTTGTGACACAAATCCTCTTTGCCGGGAAGCGAGCTGAGAAAATGACGTCACAACATAATGACCGTTTTGCAAATCACCACATTCATCGCAGGCTTCCTGGAACATAATTTTGTGATGGCGGACTCGAAAGCCACACTTCTCTAAGCTCTATATTTCCACTTTACTGGACTGGAACTTCATTTTAGTGGTAAGGATAAGTGTGATTTTGATCGTAGTGGCACTTTAAATTTGCAATCGCACACATGTCATCTATGACAAAAATAGATATGTATATACCCAATTAGAACGCGTTACGTTGTGATTTACAAAATCCCTCACCCACTCAGATGATTGGCGGAACAGAAAAACTCCAAATCCTTCGAAGTTTGCAAAACGCAAGGGGCACCCAACGAGCCAAATCAACCAAAAGCTATAGAAAGGCATTTTTAACTGCCTTATGGTGTTTGAAGTCTGTTTAAAGTGATGTTTTCGTTACCTAAAATAATTTGATCTGTTCGGATTCCTTAGCTGAAATTTTTAATTGCTCGAAAATGTTAGGGAACAAAATCTTTCTTTGAGAAAATGTTAGCTGAAATGACCTTGCCACGCACTTTCTAGGGAACTATTTCTTTCCGAAAATGCTAGCTGACGTTTTTGACTGCCAAAAAAATTAAACTTACCTTTCCGAAAACCTCAGGGCCTGTGATTACCCAATTGCGAATCCTTTAGACCACCTTTCAGTTGCGAATTGAAAATCCGAGTGCTCTCTTTAATCGACGCCGAAAACCAATGGCGAACTTAACTACCCTCCACCAAACAGATATCTACCCAATCTTGTCGTCGGGTGCCCCTGAAACACCCAGCGCGATTCAACGAATATTGCTGCAAGAGGTTAGCGTCACGGGTGACAATTTCTTTCTTTATTCTTCTTGTCACCGTCTCTCTTCAACCCCAGCCACCCATACCCCACTCTTTTAACCACTCCAATCAGACGTAATTAAATAACAAGTCCTCCCCCCGGGGGTGGGGCGTAATAGAGGAAATACGGCACTCAATATGTTCGATATTCCTTTATTTAGTGATCAAAGATTGGTCCGTCAGTGCCCCAAACAGCCACATAACGGGCGGAATGACTTACAAGGATGGAAAGCTGACTGTGCCAACTCCAGGCCGGTACTACATTTATGCTCAATTCTACTACCACCACAGCGGACGAATTTACCTTCGTGTGAACAACAATATCATCACCATGTTACAGCCACCTACACCTTACCGTTCAGGGCTACAAGGTGCTTTGTATGCGGGAGGAGTGTTCCAACTTAAGGCTGGTGACGTCATCACGTTGTTGGCCACCAACATCCATGGCAACGTTAGAGGCCACATGAACACCTATCACAGTTACTTTGGCGCGTTCTTAATTTGACGTCTTAACAGCAGTGATCGAAATTCGGCCTGCTGCATGCCGAGTTTTTCTTTATTTGTGTGTGTAAAAGCCAAAACAATAAACAAGTTAGACGTTCATAAGTGGGACTATTACTGGGTATCAGAAGCATGCAAGCTTTTCATGTATCCTAAAAATATCGTAGTACTAAAATTTTCTCACCTAAGTCATGGATGTTAGAATTGCCTCTAACTATTAAGGGAACAAGGTAAATAAAGCAATCTGTCGGCTGAAAACGGCTGTTTTGAGACTCGTCTATCGGTTTTGTTTGCGATTTAGAGAGTAATCCTGTACCTCTTCCATACTTCTATTTTCATTGATCCCTATGACCTGTAGCTTCTTTTGTTATCAGGGCTGGGGGTATTGTTTGTGTTCTATCATCTATTGTTTCATTCTCCAATCACAGACCCCGTCTGGAAACTACAGGCTCTCTCAATGTAGGTGCCAGAGCAGACCAAGTGTGAAGATAATTCAAAATTTCTTCAGTGTCGTATTCGCTGGGCAAAGAAGTGTTTGTGAGGACTTTTAGAGTTCCACTGGCAAGTTCAAGTTCATGGTTACGTAGTGGTTTCTATTTTTACGGTACCTGCACTCTGGCTAAACCTTACCGAGGTCAGGTGGAATAAGTTGAAAGGGACTCATTAAAACAGAGGTTCATCTGTCATCACAATCTTTAGTCATATGAGAAAGGAAAAGCGACCTATCGCCAGTGTGGCCCACTGAAAACAACGTTCCCTCTCGGAAATTACTTACGTCAGTGGTTTAGTTTAAAAGCACTAAGCAAATGTTTTATTACCGCAAGCCAATTCTAGGTTTGCAAATAAGTATGTACCAACGCTTTCTTAATTCTCCTCGCCGCCCAAAATAATTTCACAAAAGTCAACTAGCAAGCACACGGTACACAATAATCGAAGTAGATATAATTAAAATAGAGCTAAAATGGCAGTTTAAATTCGGTACGTAAGAGTTCAATCATTTTAACACGCCATATTGAATTTGCTTTTAAGATCATTATAGCATATATAGGAGACCAACCATACTTGAAAAATTTTGAAAAATCATATTGCTTCACATCTTCCATAACTGTTGATTTTCAGCTTCTAATAAACCAGTATTTAACAAATACTTCTAAACCCGGAAATACCATAAACCTGAGCAAAGGGTGTGCCTGATCTCCCTGTGCTCCCACCAGGAGTTGAACTGGCTTAAAGATGGTTGAAACTAAAAAAAACTCGATGTCACATTATCCATTTAACAGTTAGATTATGACTTCGAGATTTCAGTCGCGAGATAGCTTATGAGGGCGCAGTTGAACTAGTCTTTCAAAACTAAACAAGTATATTTTCTAAATCCTCCTCCAAGACACTTCGAAAACGCGAAGAAACGGCCCCCATTTCGTTGACAACCGCTACTCACTATCTGCAACAGAACAGATAGTGAGTAGAGTAGCCAATAAGAGAAAGGCATGCGTATTAGAACGCTAGTATATTTAAGGTGATAATAAATACAAGAGGTGGGATTTCGTAGCTATCCCATATTTCATCTGATAATGTTTTTCAAAATTACACACCGGAACGTGGTTCAGTTCGACTCCGCTTACGAAGCGCTTTAAATTCCTGGTTACCTCCGATGGATGTAGGAAAAACGGGCAACGTCCTCGTCACTCCTCTTGAAGACCGTGTCTAGGAATTTCAGTTTTATTTGAGGTATTTTCAACAGTTCTCTTGTTCGTTTTGTTCTTTCCACATGATAAATCAAACGCTACAAAGTTTAGCCATTCATTAAATGTGCAAGCTGTTTGTTGTTTTATCTGTTTGTGCCCTCATTGACAACAACAACATCAACAAAAAAAATGGCAAAAACAGCACGGAAAATGTGACAGCCGGATGGTGGTGTCTCTCGTCGACACGGCGAATGAGTAGGCGAAGCAGTCTCAGTTTCTTTTGCTAGAGTGGGTAATCGTGTTCGAGTGAAGACCTATTTTGGAAGCACGCAACCGTCCGTATACACTGCAAGAAAAAGGTCTGTTTCTTGACAGTCAGGTTATAATGTTTATTACTTACTATCCGGCCTCCTTTGTTTTTTTTTAAGTGTTTTTATATAAGTCAAGCCGATGAGGCACCGCAATGAAAATATAACAGACCCTTTATAACTTATCTTTATTCCATTTTATTTATTTTTTACGGTGTCCAAGTTTCTTTTTTCTTTGAAAAAAAAAAAGAAAGAAAATAACCCTGTAATTGCTGTTGTGAGTGACCTTCTTGACAAGTGGTCCATACATGTCCAATACTCTGACATAGTGAGGTTCATAGTACGTCACAATAGACATCACAAAGTGTTACAAAGTGTCCCGTTCTTCATGTGTCACAAAACTGTTCCTATTTTGTTAAGAAATATGGTTTGGGGACACTTTGTGATGTCTATCACAAGGCATCATGAATCTCATTATGTCGGAGTATTGGCCAACCCTCAGCCTAAGAGCGGAGCTCCACGATTATTTTTTTTTTGTTGGTATTGAGCAACTTTGCATGGCTTTCCTTTCGCCAACATTTTATGTTTAGAGCAGTCAACAGGAATTGGCCGCGGTTCAAAAACCTCAAAACATTAATACATTACCAGAAAACAATACACGACGCGTATGTTTGTACGAAAACAAATTTAACAGCCAAAAAACGATCAAACATTTTTATTCAACATCGTGTTTGACCGTTTAGCCACCTCTCTCAACAGTGCATTTATTCTTAAATGGCTTTCCATGTTTGATCTAGATCAAACATTTTCATCCAACATTTCGCTTTACCAAGAAATGTTTGATCGTTTGCCACCCCAACCAACAAAATGTGCATAGCCGGTAAAAAGCAACGAAATAAACCACATAAAGTCGAAATTTCAGGGATAATACGCAAAAAATCGTTCTGTGGTCTAACGTTGTTTATGCGTTTACCCACCCAACGTTATGTTTGACAACTGACGATGTTGGATGAAAATGTGTGATAGTTTAGCGGGGACTTTAATTCTTAATTTTACGAGGACTCATTGTGATTACGTGTTAATAAGATAAGCTTAAGGGTAAAAGTTTCTTAATGCTGTTGAGGTACCGAGGTCGAAAAACAGTCAGCCAAGCGGAGCAAAAACACTCGTTCGCTTGTAAAACAACGTAACAAAACAAACAAACAATTCAACTACTTCTTTGCGTCCAAAACGAGTACACATGATTGTTATTTATATCCAGTCGAGAAAAGAATACAAGTTTCATTCCCGAACAAATAAAAGTAACAACGATTAAACTAAATGTTAAGCTTCAATTTATTTAAGTAACCTCACTGTCCTGTATTGTAGAGGTCTCTACCACTTGAAAATACGTAAGCTTGAGTAAAGTAAAAACAAGCATCCGCAAAATTAGTAAAGGGTTGGTCCAAAGAAAGAGCTTCTGCCACAGAGCTTGAGCTGCTCGTTCCCCCCATTAATGCCGTTGAACTGTTAGGTGACCTTTCTTAGTGAGATGAAAGATGCCACGGTAAAGTGAAAGCCCTTGAAGCGTTGAATTATTTTGTTTCCAACCACACAATCGATCCAAGTTTGAAGCTTTTCCTGAGAAAAATCTTTCGCTTTATCACTTGAAAATTCACCTTCCGGAGTATCTTTTGACAATTTCTTGATTTTATGCCTTTTTCGCGAATTAAGAGACAAACTTCTATCGAAGAAGATGAAGTTGTTTTCTCAAATGAAGGAGCCAACTGAATGTGAAATTACGAGCCGCAGAAGGCGCGCGAAACCTCGTTTTGGAGTGGGTATCCCACACCTGGCTTGAGCCTGTGCTCCAGTCGAAAGCAAGTACTTGGTCAAAGGTGGACTTCAAAACAAACAGCTGACCTCGATGAGGTCTTAACTTGAGCCCGCGATATGGTTATGTGACACTGGTCAGCGGATGCCTTCTTTTGACAGGTGTCAATCTCTCAATTGGCTATAAGAGGAATGCCCAGTATCAAAGACTTACGCTGTAAACTAGCTGGTCAGCAGGCCAGGTGGAGTATGGCCGCCATGTTGGATTATTATGATGATTATTAGGATATTATTAATTATTGTGCGACGTCGTCGTCGTCCTCGTCGTGCGGTGAAGCCCACGAGCAATACCGCTAGCCATGATTACCATGAGAAAAGCAGTTGACGGGTTTCTATAGGTATGGTGCTCCGCTTGGCGGCCCTTCGAGCCGCCGGAGCTCCGCTATTATAGAACGCCAAAATCGACGGCAAAATACTTGGCATGTCGAAAAGTACTCAGAGGTCGACAACAAACGCGCTTACTCCACAAGGGTATTTTAAGGATAACGAAGACAATAATCTGTATATATTACGCATGAAAAGCACGCTCACAAATTTGCCCTTGGAATTCAGTTCCTCAAGTCATGCTTGTAGTCCTCGCCGCGTTCTAATGTTACTGGAGTTGCTTTAATTTCGTTCCTGTGACTTCTCACGCGGGGACTGATCATGCAAAAGGTCAAGCAGTTGGTAGAATTACCCACGTGATCATCACGTCTTGTTGGCAACGAGGGCATGTGCAATTCAATTTGGTAGCATAATTGTGTTATAGTGTGGACAACTTCGGTATCAACTGAATAAAAAATGAATTGTCCTATAATGTGCGCTCAGTTAACGTAAAAAAATGCACTCTTGCTTAAGAAGGCAAAACTGGCTTCACGGAAAGCTCTATCTTCTTTTGGATCCTGTCAAAGAGAAAAAGGGATGTTTCGCTTGGGAGTAAAAAGAAAAAATACCCAGAGCCTCCTCCAGAAGGGTGCATGCCCATTAATTTGAATTGTAAATTCAAATGAGAACTTCTCGCGTTCTCTCTTGGATTAAATACGTTTTCCCGAGTCAACGTTACCCAAATCCAATGCGAGCTCTGCGAATAAAGTTGACGAGAATTTCAAACAGGTTGTAGTAACGGTTTCATGAGATTTGGCGTTAACTTTGGAGGCCACAGTTAACATTTAAAAGTCGAGTTTGGAGTTCAAATATATGAGTAGACGTTAGCAAACACACCAACAACTACAAATTGGTATTTTATCTGAGGAACCTTAAGGGCATCACTGATGCCGACAATAGTGGTGCTACCTTTTGGTATTCAAATAAATATTGATGCCCTTAAGTAAGTTTGATTGTCCAGGAAACCAGAAGTAACTTTACTTTACCATTTTGTTTTTGACAAGTTCTCAGGTTCAATTAGGCTCGTAGTAGCGCATGGGCGAAAAAAGCCGTCGATCAGTTATACTCCCACTATTAAAAATTCCTTGTTGAGGGGACGTATTTGCTCAGTTTGTCTTCCTTGGTTATGAAATATTTGCTACATTCAAATCGTATCTAAGCAAATTTTCAAAATCGTTTTTTTTTACGGTGCGGTCTTTAATATAAGCATAGCTCTTTTGGTTCTGGCTTTTCTTGAGACTATTCGTAGTGTTAAATGCAATTAGCACCATGTGATTCCCACGGGCCTAAACATCTGGTTAACAATTGTAGCTCCATGTTAGTGTCATTCTTTATCCGCTTGATTTACAATCTGCGTTCAGTCTTATGTTTAAAAAGCAGGCAAATGAAAAAAAAAGGCTTGTACAATTAAAGTGATCGGCTCTGGCAGCATAATACAAGATGATTTAATGGATTTAGTATACAAGTACAAATAAACATTTTAGTTTTGGTCCAGTTTAATGTTCATCAAGCAACCGACGAAGACGCAGAGCGATTATACAAAAAGTTATTTAGGCATTCGATAGTGACCTTTATAACAGTCTCTTTAAGAACAGTTAGTTCTAGTCATTGTCCAATTATATGGCGCCCGACTTAACTGAAGTTAGTGCCAACAAATATCGGAATCGTTGCTTGGTGCTTTCAGTAAGAACCACCGGCTCAGGCTGCCAGTAAAGACGCACTGAAACGAAGCCATCCGGCTCATCAATCAGCGACGTTGGGTCTTGTGTCTGCTAACATTGCGCCGCGATCATTCCAAACGTCCCTAATCGTCTTCATCCATATAAGATTCACAACTCCAACCTTCAGTCCTTGTCGAATTTCCTTGTAGCCTCCAAGACACCCAGGCAAGTGCCCTCCCAACGTATGCCAATCATATTCCACAGAAAATTTGTATCACACTAGTTCCTTGGGACAGCTCTTATGTCTATGACAACATTGATGATATTTGGTCGCACCGGTCTAGTCTCTTTAAACAGGTTCTTGACGAGCACGCACCGGTAAAACGAGTGCAGCTCCGTAATAATCAACTGCCGTGGATTAGCCCGGACATTCAAAAGCAGATCCGCATACGTAATAGATTTTGTAAGAAATTCCTTCGTGCATCAACAAACTAAAACTGGGATAACTACAGAAAACAACGGAACAAGGTTACAGCGCTAAAGAGAAAAGCAGTTAAAGATTTCTGTATCGATGCAGCCTCGACAACATCATTCCCTGGCGAATTCTGGAAAAAGCTGAAACCACTTCTTCCAAACAATAAGTTTAACGTTGATGGAGCAACCAATATCCACCTTTTGGACGAAGGGAACCTCATTTCTAATCCCAGCACGGCACTCAATGACTTCTTTGTGAACCCAAGAATACAGGAGTCGGCGTTAAATTTAACGGAAGAAGACTTTAATGACCATCCGAGCATTTCAACAATCAGGAGCAAATCGTACCAACTTGACTTTGCTTTTATGGAAATCACTACGGAAACCGTAACAGATTACTTACTAAAGATAAATGCTAAGACATCTACCGGTCCTGATGGTTTCTCCCCAAAGATCATAAAACTATCTGCTCCAGCCATAGCCTCTCCACTAGCCAATCTGTTCAATTACTGTATTCGCATTAGTGCTCTGCCCAGTGAATGGAAAGTGAGTAATGTCACCCCTATCCACAAAAAGGGCGAGACGACAGAAAAAAACAATTATCGACCTGTCAGTGTCCTCTCCACAATCTCCAAGCTTTTTGAAAAAGTAATGTTTGATCAACTGTACACATCCTTTACACCAACTTTCTCATCTAATATGTCGGGCTTTCTGAAGGGACACTCTTGCACTACAGCTTTGATCAAACTAACAGACAATTGGAGACGCGCTCTGGACGAAAAGAAAGATGTGGGTGTGGCTGCTATCGACCTATCAAAGGCTTTCGACTGTATTTGCCATAATTTACTCCTTGCAAAATAAAAGCATATGGCGTACTAGAGCCAGCCCTTTAGCTTATAAGATCATATTTGCATGACCGCAAACAAAGGGTAATGTGCAACGATTCAAGCGCTAACTGGTTACCCCTACGCTGTGGTGTCCCTCAGGGTAGTCTTCTTAGTCCATTACTGTTTAACATCTTTATAAACGATATGAACGAAACAGTCACCGTCTCGTCACTCCGCCTCTACGCAGACGATACTACCCAATTCGCGGTTGACAACAGCCCATTTCTGCTTCAATAAACCCTAAATAAAGACATGGAACTTATTTCATCCTGGCTTGACCACAATTATCTTCAGGCCAATGAGGACAAGACGCAAGGGATGATCCTTGGAAAATCGTCTTATGTTTATGACCTAGTATTTAATGGCACCTCTATCAGTCTCAAAGAACGCTTAAAGATTATTGGAGTACACCTGGACAATCAATTATCTTTCAAGGAATATATAAATATATTGCTAAAGAAAGCATACGCTAAGATAACTGCTCTTCGACGCCTTAAACGCTTTGTTCGTTACTTATCGGCGTTAACAAGACACTCAAAAAGAAATTAGAAGATGATAATTATTATGGTTTAACGAGCAATAATGAATATGGGAAAAAATTCTGATTATGAGTCTCTCCTTAAAATTGCGAACAGGAATTCTCTTGAACATAGACGCATCGAACAATCGCTGACAATTTTCTTTAAATGTTTTAAAAAGGATGGTCCTCGCCATATAGGCAATTTATTTAAACCCCGTATTACTCCTTACAATCTTAGAAATAGTGGGGTAAACGTGGAACAAAGCCCTTATAATAGCAGGTTCCTCCATGGCTCTTTTTCTTTTATTATATCCAGTATATGGAACCGACTACCAGCATCCGTAAAGACGGCACAGAATGTTGCATCCTTCCGTAGCCTTTTAAAGAAACAAAATTTTATTGGATGTCAATGCAATAACTGCAATTGATATTTCTTCTCATTTAATTAATTAATTAATTAATTAATTATGTACATTTTTGCGTTTTTTAGTATTTGAAACATAGTTTAGGGATTTTTCTATTTGTATTTTTTTAATTAGCTTTCCCTTTTTATCTATTTTATCTATACTTCAATATGCGGCAACCTATTTTAGATTTTTAGCCTTCTCAATTCATAAGTTTTTAATTGTCAATCAATTTTAACACGAGCCTACGGCTCCGGCGACTGGGTAACCACTCCCTGTGTATTTGACATTAAATAAATTATCTTATCTTATCTTACCTTGTCTTATCTTATCTTATCTTAAATAAGCCAACCCTCATTGAAAATCAGACGGTACAGCACGATTCTGATGATTACGATGATAATATATTGATGATGGCCATGATGATGATAATGATGATGCTAATTATAATGATGATGAAAAATTATACAAACGAACAAATTGCCCTAATTTTCTACAAGGCCCTCCGCAGAAACAACGCTTCTAAAGCTTACTAAAACGATATCGTTACTTCGTAGTTTCAAGAAGTCAATTATGCCTCTTCTCTGTCTGTCCTTGGCCACAGCTTTACGATTGCTTCGCGGATTGCCTTTACTCTCCAAATGCAGCGGCTCAATCAGCGGATTGAGAGAAGAGTTAAAGAGAGCTGCTTTTTCTGCCCAGCTGTAAAAGTTGTATGTGTCAATGTTGATGTGCTTTATCTGGTGAGCTGCAGTGATTAGAAGAACTGGCAGACTGAATGCCAGGTAAACCGCTACTATACATGCCATATTTGCAGCAAATTTGATTTGCACCAGCCCCACTCCACTTCTCTTGTTAAATGAGTGACATTCAAGGCGTTTGATCTGTTTCTGATGGCGGTGGATCAGGGGAAGTATTCTCAACTGGCTCACAACAGCGGTCAGCAATAGAGCTAACCATGAAGCAAGATGGATTCCTATCGCAACTTTATTATGAGCCCACTAAAGAGGGTCTCAATGGTGTTAGCCGTTAGCCGTAAAACGTCCAAAAAAACTTGAAAAAAATTAACAGTTAGCCGTAAAAAACATTAACCGTAAAAACTTCTGACCATAAAAGTAAAAGTCTAAGGTCTCGTATGAAGACTTTATGTGTCTTGAATTTTCTGATTTTACAAGTCTTTATAGCGAGTAAAGCCGCTACTCTCACTATTCAGCAAACCTGAATTGTCTGTCGAACGCCCAGCGGTGTCCGTAACACGAGTTGACAGACGTTTTGACAGCTCCTGCTATTGTTAGACCATCTTCAGTTTCTTTATTCACGATTTGACGACTTTGCGATGTCGATGCGATGGCCGTATTCAAAGCTGCTATTAGTTTTTATCCGCACTGGTGAAGAAAAACCCATTGAAAGATAGAAGGCGAGGTTAAAAATTGAGGAACAACACAGATCGTTTCTTTCATTTAGAAAAAATGTCATAGATTTTCTTGACTAAACGACAAAGCCAAGAAAAACTCTACTTACAACAGTAGTAGAGAATTTTCACGCAGTTTCTCATTTCAAGCACGAAACCTTTGATACTCTTCAATATGCTACAGACTTTCGTACAATATCAAAGATATCATTAAAGCGAGTAACGAAATAGTGGGGGGATACTTTACTCATCCATCCTTGTACTACCCGGTGCCTGAAACGGGTACGTCGTTCAAAGATGCAAAATTCATAACTCCACTGCCTGCTGATACTCTTACAAAAAAAAAAAAAGCAGAAGAGACCATGAAGGAGTGGCTGGAGAATTACTGTCCAGTACGGCAGAGAACAGTGAGGAGCGAGACCACAAAAGATAAGGCAGGAGCTCTTCCTCTGGCAGTGTATGCAAAGGCAAATCCTAACGCTGTTGCAAGGGTGCATTTTCCAGCCGACCAAGTTAACCGGACGCACACTGCCTCCTTAGAAAACCGCTCTGTTGCTGACGAAGGGTGAGCAATAGGTTTCGTAAGTGATACCATTGTTCCGCAACTCACGCTGGCTGATTTCAACCAGGTGGAGGAGTACGAAAGCGACTCCGATCAAAGCGGTGTCGATTCAGCCGATTTTGACTCAGATGAACTGGTCACTTGTGAACCTGTGATAACAAGGTCTGGAAGACAAGTCAAAGCGTGGATACGGTTTGATGTTTAGGCGGTCACAAAACGATAAGCCACGTCATTAAGGTGAATTGAAGAACTGTTACCCATGCCGCATGGATGTTATTTCAAATGTTTCATTGGGCACATTAATCATTAAGCTTTGTAAAATACGCGTAACTTTTTTTATCTGTTTTGTTTTCATCAAAGTACCGCAGTGTACATGTAGGAATGAAGATATAGATCAGATATAGTTTACCGTGGTAGTATATTACCACAGTTTTCTAACCCAAAATGTTCCTGAGACTTAACAACAATGAAAATTAATTTTTAACTTTTTTAAACAATGGTAATTAATTTTTAACAGATCCGTTAATAGTAGCGGAAAAAATTAACCGTTAGCCGTAAAAGACCCTCACTGAAGACCTGTTAACAAGATCTTCACGATCCAGATAAACTGAGCACCAGTTTAACAACTCTTGAATAGCGAATAAAGTGACAGTACCGTAAAGAATAAAACAGCTAATGGCGCATAAAGTGACAAGCGACACACCATAACAAACCAAAAAAAACCGGTGGAGTAAAACAATCACAATGAGCACGTAACAAACGTGTCCTGGTTTTCAACGAGTCTAAAGGCAACGTAACTTGGCTGGACAAACAAGCCGACGAGAAGGTCCGAAACTGCAAGGCACCAAGCAATAATTTAAAGGAGATCGAAGAGAAAAGTTCCTAATAATCACTAAAATGACAAGTGAATTTGCCACAATAGCATATGGAGATAAAACAGCGTTTAGGACGCCTGTGAGCAAATTGGTGGCATATCGACTTGGAACTTTGTCAAATTTCGGATCAGGCAAAAAGAAAAAGAGTTCTTTGGTAAGAGAAGAGTTAGAATCAATGGAAGCCAAAGAAACCGTGAGGTCATCCATGCTTTCATAGCTAGTGTCTGTCTTTGTAGTGCTTCTTGGTGATTAGAAAACATAGAAATGTAGTTTATATGACAGTTTTTTAAGACGTCCGGCGACATGTGGAGAAGGTCGGAAAATGCAGAGAGAAGATTCGGAAGTGTTTATATTAACAACGCTGGATTGTCTATGTCTTGGTGGCTGTTTTCTTTGATAGATCTTTCGTGAAACTGGATCTTATTTAGAGTAGACCGTCTTCCACAAATTATGACATCTAATGGTTAATTCTGAGCCACTTTACTTGAAATATATTCTCATAGTCCAGGCATTTTATCGCCAAAAGACGGTCAACCTGCCACTAATTGCAAAAGAAGGTTTTTTAACGGTTTTTGGTCCAGGAACATGTCCTCTACAACATATCAAAAGTCCCCGAAAATCCGAGTTGGGGAAGTTGACAAAAAACGAGTTTTTTTAGAGCTCTATATAGACTAATACTGCGCAGCATGGAAACGAGGTTGCATGCACTGCCTGTTGTTTTGCTCGAGTTTGAAGCCACGTGCAGGATGGGTTAGTGAAGATCGAGAGGATTTATTGTGTTTTCTTCCTAGGTAAGTGCATTTATGTACCTATTAAATAAAATAAAAGTTATGTATAAGATTCTTTAATTAGAAAAAAACATGTAAAACCTGTAGAACATAGCTACTATCGTTAACTATCTGGGTGAAGTATTTAGCGAGGAATAGCGGAGGAATTATGTCTTCCACAAGCGAATTTAGAACTTAAAAAGGATATTTTCACACTGAAAGTAAAAGTAATGTCATGTTCTAAGATAATTTCATTCAAGAAAAAAATATTTCACTCAAGCATCTTGAGTAGAGACTTCCCAAATCAATTTTACCTTGGTGAAAAATCTGTTTTTCACTTCTCGCTTCGCGCTTACTTTTTTGTCTCAAAACTTAAACTCATTAGTAAATTCATCTATTTTTTCCGTCAGAATTTAAAGAAAATGTCCAGGAATCGTACTGAAATTAATAAAACTGGCGAAAATTTTCGCTTAAGACGAAGAAAATGCTTTCTTTCACTTATGAAGTAATAAATTAAGCGGACGCGCTGCAAATTTTGCACTTTGGTTCAAGTTGAAAATTAAAAGGTCCAGGAGAATTGATTCCAATACACTTCAGGAATTTCGTTCATATTTAAACTTAGAGTTTCTATTTTAAAAAGAAAATTACGGCATTGAATATATCCTAACATTCAACCAGCCTCAAATTACGCGAGTCGGATGACTTAAAAATCGGTCCCTCAATGAAAAAGGTTTCTACAAGATGTTATTTATGCTAACAATATATAGCGTTTTGAACACAAAACAAATTTGATTGATTTCAAAAACTGAAAAAAGGCAATTATGGCGTTATGCCCTGAACGTTCGTCTTGTTAATTGACAAGCTTCAATTTGCCATTTGCCTATAATTTCAGACTAAGAGTTCCAAGTACTAATGGATGAAACAGCGAATTGTATTATTTGTAAAAAAAGTCTCAATGGCGAGGGCGACGTCGTGACTTTGAAAGAAAAGGGAAGCGAAGGGATAAACCGGGCCAGCGCAGAGCGGGTTGATAACATCACTACGGTCCCTGGGCAGCAGGTACATCAGAACTGCCGGCGAGAGTACTGTCGTCCCAGCAGCATCAATCGAGCCAAAAAATCTGTCTCAGATGTAACAACTAGTAGTCGTCGCTCCCTAACTCGCAAAGCGGAACAATGTTTTTCCTTCAAGACTGATTGCTTCTTTTGTGGTACCAAAGTTGAATTAGGGTTGAATTCGAAGAGAAAAAGACTGGGTGAAGCATTCAGGGTAACAACAATTGAAACAAAGGACACGATATTAAAAATTTCTTCGGAGAGGAACGACGACTGGTCGGAAACAATAAGAGCTAGGCTTATGAATGTCCACGATTTGCCTGCGGCTGACGCTATTTACCACCAAACCTGCAATGTGAACTTTCGCACAAATAGGCAATTACCTCAAGTTTATGAGGCAGATGAGCTGCCTGTCATGAAAAAGAGGAAAATCGGTCGCCCCCAAAATGAAGAAAAGAACCAGGCTTTTGTAAAAGTTACGAAGTTTCTCGAAGAGAATGACGACGAGCAGATAACAGTTGGTGATCTAGTGGAGAAAATGAAAGAATATTTGAATGATACAGAGAGTGAAGCTTATGGACGGTCACACATGAAAACCAAACTTTTGGAATACTTTGGAGATAAGATCATTATAACGGATATTAACGGTAAGCCGAACGTAGTAACTTTCAAAACCACGGCTACGGCAATCTTACAAGAGTTTCACGCCCACCAAGATGTTTTAGATATCAAAGAAGAACAAGAGAACATCATCAAAACAGCAGCTAAGCTAATTAAAAACGACCTCAAATCAATCCCGACATCAAGTGACAGCTACCCTACAATAACAACCGATGCCGAATCACACGCCCGCTACCTTCCCGCTTCGCTTTCAACCTTTTTGAGTGTTCTTAACTCGGAGAAAAATAACACACTGAAGGTAGCGTCTATCGGGCAGGCAATTGTTCAAGCTGCTCGGCCACGGGTAGTTATCGCACCTCTACAGATCGGGCTTGCAGTTCAGTTGCACCACAATTTCGCCTCACGCTTCCTTATTGACACCTTGCATCAACACGGATTTTGTTCATCATACCAGGAAGTACAAATGTTCAACAAGAATGCTGCGCTTAGCCAAGGAACTGATATACCTTCTTTTAACGGCGAGTTTGTTCAGTACGCAGCCGACAATGTTGACCACAACATTAGGACTCTCGACGGGCATAACACCTTCCACGGTATGGGAATGATTGCAGTCGTAACACCTGGCACCAAACACAGTCGTAATGTTGCGCGACGCAAAGTTACTCCCGAAGAAATCTCGGCAACTGGAAGGGTAGAAATACATCCATGCGGGCCCCGACAGGTGAACGTGGAGATCAAATATAAAGACTTGGTTCTTGTACGAGCAGAAGACCCCACTGCTAGCCTTGACATCTTATGGAAGACTTCTCTACTGTTTGGCAACCCACGCCCATCTTGGAGTGGAATGATGCAACTTGTTCACCAAGGAAGACACCAGGGCAAGTCTTCTGTTATGTACCTTCCTATGATCGATATGAATCCAAGTGATGTTACGTGTGTCTCTTCCACCTTGCACTTTGTTTCCGAGCATGCTAAGCAACACAGTATTGCAAATCCCATCGTCACGTTTGACCAGCCACTGTGGTTAAAGGCCTTTAACATCATACAGACGGAGCCAGCTAACAGTGATTTGCGCAAAGTTATCGTGCGTCTAGGTGCCTTTCACGCGGAGATGAGCTTTCTTGGAAGTATTGGCCATCTGATGGCAGGGTCCGGTTTACGAGAAGTGTTGGAATTGATATATGCGTCTAATGCGGTAGACCATATAATGACCGGAAAAGCTATTTCCCGTGCAGTGCGTGCACACCTCATTGTCGACGCTGCATTGAATGCACTTCTGTATTCGGAAGCTCTGGAGGTGCCTGTACCGCATCTTCACCATACAGGTATGAAGTTTTTATGTAGTTGCAATCATTTACTGTTGTCTATAAAATATGTCTTGTCTTTTTTAATGTTTGAATATTTTATCACTTTTGGGTCATAGCTTCTGCGGATACAACAAATAGCGACGAGAGCCCAGAACATGCGGCAACAGCATATAGAGAAGCTGAGACTGGGCAGAGAGGTACTGTCTTTCTTTAAAAATAATGACAAGATACTCCTTACAATACCACCTCGAAGCAGACAGCAATTACATGAGTTTTTTTCTACATGTTGTCATTTCAGATAAACAGTGTACTTTTGTGCCTGAATTACCTGATGAGTTTGCCGTGTCAGCGATCGACTCCCCTCAGAAACAAGGTGCATATAGCAGTAAGTATATATTTAAGGCAATAATTTTACCCCCAAAACTGATGTTTTAACAAGAAAAAGCATTAAAATGTTTTAATTTAATATTGCAGGCGGCCAACGTCTCTTGGAGACGATACCAGAAGACACTCACTTGGACACTGTAATTCTAAAACTTGAAGAGGCGCGAGCACTGTTTGATAAGCTGATGGAAAAGAAAGTCTCAGCTGATGAAGCAAGCACCTCAGAGGTTCTTGATAACATTGAAGAATGCGTACACAGAAAGCAAGACCTCCTAGCTGAGAGAAGCCGCACAGCAGCTCTGTGGATTCAGTACCTAGAAATGGTAGACATATTGCGCTCCTTTATAAGAGCAGAGCGCACAGCGAATCGGGAACTTCACCTAAAGGCATTGACCAGAATGCTGCCATACCTCGTTGCGTCAGGCCACAACTTGTACGTAAAGTGTGCTCGACTTTACCTACAGTCGATGACAGACCTCCGTACGGACCACCCGGATGTCTACCGAGACTTCGCGTCGGGTCTTCACGTAGCAAGAAGAAGTAATCGATTTTGGGCTGGATTATCGATAGACCTAGTCATCGAGCAGGTTCTTATGAGAAGTCTGAAAACCTGTGGTGGCTTGACCAGAGGGAGGGGCCTAACGGAGCAGCAACGTCTTATCTGGCTGTTATCCATGCCTGCGTGTGCCGAAACAAACCACATCATGCAAGAGCTGACAGGAGTTCAGTTTAACTCTGGAGAACAGAACAAAGATATGTCTAAGGCACGACAGACAAGAGATATGAAGGACACAGTGATCATCCTCAGGGCTCTGGCTACCCACAACCCTTTCTCTCTCGACACTGACAGTAATCTAAGAAACATCATGAATGGTGTAAACGCCGATAGTAATGTCAATGCTGACACAGCCAAGATTGTCGGGGAGAAGATTCTATCGTCGATGAATGGAACGTTAGCCACTGATTACTCATTCAAACGAAGTGCCCAGGCAGTCACCATGGCATCGAAGTCCTCCGTAAAGATTGACAATGACCAAGTACAAGTTGACCCTCAACTTTTATTTCAGCGGCTCATTATCGCCTGTGATAACTCCCACCTTGAAGCATTATTTCAGTAAGAGCTCTGCACGTATCCCACGGCTCTTTTCGATTCCCCATTCACGTTAAGGCAGCCACAAAAGCCAGCGCTAGCAGATGCACTATGGACAAGGCTTACACCAGAGGCCAAGACGCAGCCTGAAGGGAATGTACAATACGTGCTGGACGGAGGCGCTCTTCTCCATCGAGTGCCCTGGCCAAGAGGTTCTCCATCATACAAGGAAGTCTGCGACTTGTATTGCACTTACGTGCAAAGGAAATACGGAAGGGCGATAGTAGTGTTTGACGGGTACGACGAGATATCAACTAAAGCTATGACACAGCAGAGGCGCGCATCAGGGAAGGTTGCTGCCACTGTCACCTTTACAGAAATCATGTCTATAACGATGAAGAAGGATAACTTTCTCTCGAATCCCAAGAACAAACAAAGTTTTCTGTTAATGCTAAGTGAGGCTCTCCAGAATGTAGGATGTGTAACACACCACGCAAATGGTGACGCCGACCTGCTTATAGTCCAAACAGCTGTAGAGTCTGCCCGAACGAAAACCACGATTCTAGTAGGGGATGACACAGATTTGCTTGTCCTTCTTTGTTATCATGCTTCCGAAGATGGCTGCGACCTCTATTTTAGACCAGAACCAAAGGGAAACGCAAGAGGTGCGCGCGCCTGGCATATGAAGAGAGTCAAAGAACAGCTGGGTAAGGAAGTTTGCAGAAATCTCCTTTTCCTTCATGCTGTCACTGGATGTGATACAACATCACGCCTCTATGGAGTTGGCAAGGCCACAGCCATAAAGAAATTTGAGAATGTACTACACTTCAAACAGCAAGCTAACGTCTTCAGCCGTCATTCTACCGTTTCCGACGTTGTCAGTGCAGGTGAAAAAGCACTTGTATCGCTTTTCGGTGGTAAACCAGGGGTAGGTCTTAACGCTCTCAGATATCAGCGTTACTTTGAAAAACTTGCTAACAAGACGTCTCATATTGAGCCGCAGAATCTGCCCCCGACAGCAGCAGCTGCCCGATTTCACAGCCTGCGCGTCTACCTACAGGTAAAGCAGTGGCAGGGAGAAGGTGCTGGCATGTCAATGGAGGACTGGGGTTGGAAAGTCAGTAATTATCAAGTATTTCCTGTTGCAACGGATTTGCCGCCTGCCCCAGAATCTCTTCTCCAGTTAATCAGATGCAACTGTTCGTCTGACTGTAACAGTATGAGGTGCATCTGTCGCAAGAATGGTATGCAGTGTTCTCCGGCTTGTGGCCAATGCAAAGGGTCTTCGTGCACAAATTCTTTGAACACTGTAGACTACGAAAGTGAAGATTCGGAAGACTAGCATGTTTAAAAATACGTTATATATAGCACATGTAGAATTGAATTACAGGGGGTTGTCTGGTATAGGACTTTTTTGTCGCGTTTAAGCATTTTTGACTCGTAATGTTTCCGCAAAATCAAATCTCGCTGCGGGAAGTACATAGACTCTAAAAAACCTTAATATTTGGTTTATTTAAATGACATATTTTTGGGAACTTCACTTATAATGCCTTAAAATAATTGTTTTTAAGGATATATTCTTAGGTTTGGCGAAATGGCTCGATTTATACCAATAAAAAAATGCGAAACAGCAACTTCCGGTTTACAGCCTCGTTTTCATGCTATGAGAAAAAGGGACTTATGTTGTGAGTCCTGTTTGGAGGTGTTCCCATGCTTGGATCTTTAGGGACTTTTAGTATGTTCATGTATAGGATATTTCTAACTGGTCAATGATGAGAAAGCTTCTTTTGCAATTAGTTACAGGTCCAACGACAAAATGCCTGGACTATCATGCTAACCCGGCGGTTTCCATGTTTAACATATAGCACTCAGTTATTTTTGAATGAAAATTGAGCTGCATTGTTGTGGCAGTCTGTCATTAAACAATATATATGGGTTATTGGCCAAGCGTGAGGTCAAGATGGCGGGATATTGGCCAAGTTCTTTTTTTGCGTGTTCATGGACCGAGACGAAGTCGAGGTCGATAAACACGCTGAAAGAGGCCAATATCCCGCCATCTTGACCGAACAGGCTTGGTCAATAAAGGATTTATAATATGACTCAAAAAACGCTATCAAGAGACAGTAATACGCGGGACGAACGGGCTATCGCGAGAGGTCAAGATGGCTCCATCTTGACCTCGCGGGTAGCCAATCGCAGCAGGAGAATTGATTCATCTTGACCGCTGAAAGAGCCAGTCAAATAATAATTGAATTTATTTGTTGTCTCCACCGAAAACCCCCACAGGTTCTATTTATTTTGATCAGCTTTGGTCAGTATATAGAGTATATGAATGATAAATGAATGAATGAATAATAACTTTATTTAAAACACGGTTAAAATATCAGTTTTACATAGAACATATATAAAAATCTTCTACAACTGGTTTACATATTTGCCGTGTGGGGGTATTGTTCCGAAAACAATCTGTGGATTTTTCTCTTGAAAAGACCCAAGGAATTCGCTGTACGCCGTTCCTCGGGAAGATTGTTCCATAAAAGAGCGCCACTGTAACTAAAGCTACGCTTCAGGTAGTCAGTTCTAGGTTTTGGAAGAGATAGTTTACCCTTGGCATCAAGAGGATCATAATTCGAAATTGGTGTGTGGTTCGATGAGACCTTTGTTTATTTTTATTACAGTGTGCCTGGAAATAAATTATCTGATTCGTTTAAGTGCACCGATACACTTTTTTCGAAATGTCGTGTATGTGGTTCTTCCACGAGAGATTTTCATCGATGTTCAGCCCTAGAGATTTACAATGATTGGTTTGCTTTATTTGCACGCCGTCAACAATGATGTTGATTGCATTGTCATTCAGAGATTGTAACTTTTGCCTCGAGCTAATAATCAAAAACTCCGTTTTGGGGACATTGAGGTTTAACTTCTTAGCATTAAGCCAGAGATCTATATGTTTCACTTCACTATTGATCCGGGTCTCAAGATCAGCTAAGCTAGATGAGGAAAAGGTAACATTAGTGTCATCAGCATACATTCTAGGAGAGCCAATGTTCAAGCAATTTGGTAGGTCATTTATGTAGAGCAGGAAGAGTAGTGGGCCAATTATTGACCCTTGAGGTACTCCAGTTTAGTGGACTTGCGCTAGATAGGTGATTGTTTACATTACATCTTTGCACACGGTTAGTTAGGTAAGACTGGAACCAATTTAGGGCATCTTGACGGAACCCATATTTGTCAAGTTTTTGGAGAATAATTTTCTGGTCAATGGTGTCAAAGGCCTTCTTCAGATCAATAAAAATAACCCCATTGTTAAGACCCCTATCAATATTGACACACCAACTGTCGTTAGTCTCCACCAAGGCTGTAAGAGTACTGTGCAGAGAACGAAAGCCAAACTGGCAATTAGTTAATACATCATTCTCATTAAGGTGATGGTATAGTTGGTCATAGATAATTTTTTCGAGGATTTTGGCTGCGGCAGGAATAACGGAAATGGGCCGATAGTTGTTAAGATCAAACTTAGAGCCACTTTTAAAGATCGGTGACACTTTGGCCATCTTCCAGCCAGAGAGAAATATACCACTCAGAAGTGATTGATTAAATATGCCCGTTAGGGAGGGCGCGACAACAACGGAGGCAATTTTTAGGAGTCTGTATGGAATTTTGTCTAGACCAGTTGTTTTACCTCCATCTATATCTTTGAGTAGTTTGATGACTTTTTGAACATTGATTCGTTGGAAGGAAAATACACTGTTGACGGAATTAACATAGGAAAGAGGATCAGTGTCCACAGAGGGAATTTTGCTTACTAGGGATTGGCCAATGTTTGTAAAGTGATTATTGAATGCTTCAGCTATATCACCAGATGCAGTAAAAACTTGGCTCCCTATTTTGATTTGAGATACTCTGGTTGTTTTTCCTTGCCGAGACTGAAGTTCATTGATTAACAACCAAGTTTTACGAGGATCGCCTTTGTTTGCGTCAAGTTCATCGGAAAAAATATTTGCGTTTAGCTAGCTTGATGGAATTGTTAGTCTTATTTCTTGCGTCTTTAAACTGTTTCCAAATCAAGGGGTCATGTGTAGATGCAGCTTTTTGTTTCAAGAAATTTCTTCTGTGTGTTTGACGCAACAGTTCATTTGTAATCCAGGGAGAGTTTTTATTTTTCACTCTTTTTGTTCTCAAGGGTGCATGCCTGTCAATAGTGCTCATTAGTAGGTTTTTCCAAACATTCCACATGTCATTTGGGTTATTGTGCGTGGTAACATGATTCCAGTCAAGCATTCGAAGATCTCGTTAAAATTCATCTTGAGTTGTCGAGTTTCAACAGTTTTGTGAATACCGGAGCTGAAATATGTAACTTTGCATGTAAGATAAACAGCAGAGTGATCACTAATGCCAACATCAATAACACCTGATTTAGATACCTTATCTGGGGAATTGGTTAAGCATAAAACGATAAGGGTACGTGAATACTGAGTTATCCGAGTTGGTTCTGTAAGATATCGATAATATTTAGGAGGTGAGATGAATTGCTATCAACGACCTATGGTAATAAATTACAATTTAAGTCGCCCAAAAGATATAACTCCAAGTCTTCAATGTCAATTTTGTCAATAAATCCCTCAAAGGAAGAAAAGAGATCAAGAGATGATTGTGGTGGTCTATACCAGGTGGACACGAGGAATGGCTTTGCACGGGGTTTTGTAATTTCGATAGTGAGACATTCAAGATTACTAGGACTGAGGTCAGCACGAAACTGAAAATTAATATTACTTCGGAAATACATACAAACACCGCCCCCATACCTACCATTGCTCTCACGGTCTTTGCGAACTAATTCGTAACCTGGTAAATGTACTTCGTTGTCACTGATGGTTGCATCGAGTTTAGTTTCGGGTCAGCGGTCTGCGGCCAAGTATGGCCGGCGGCCGCCAATTTTTCACCTCCGCTCTCTATAATTGTTTTTGCGCTTCTTGTACACTCAAGACTAGCTCCTATGTCAATTTCTGAAGACCTTATAGCTAAACTACACTCTGGGTTTACTTCTTTGACCGACTATAATGCGTACCTTGTCGGAACAGCCGCTCTTGTTGATTTCAACTCATCCAAGTTATCCGCCATCTTGGATCAGCGACCGAACTCAAGTCATTGTCTCCTACTTAATTGCCTGCTTCTACTTTGTGGTGATATTCAAGTCAACCGTGGGCCTTCCAAATGTCAATGTGGTCCTTGCGACAAAGTTGTGAGGTCAAATCAAGACGCTATTGAATGTGAAGAATGCCTCGTCTGGTATCACCTCGACTGTCTGGGAATGGCTACTCAAAGTTATGAAAACCATGGCCTGGACTCGCACCTAGTCTGGACATGTAGTAAGTGTATGTTTCCAAATTTCTCCACTTCCTTCTTCACAAATAATGATATTTCAAACTTTAACAGTAAAAACACCTTTGTTAGTTTGGACTCTACACCTACCTGCTCTCAAGATTCAATGGCTGATGCCTTCAAACCTCATATGACTTCGTCACCTAAGACCGATCACGTAACACCAACGCCACCTAAAGATGAAGTTGACAGGCTGAAATTTTTCTCCATCAACATAAATAGTATTCGTGGCAAATTAAACGATCTTCAAGGCTTTATTGATGTCCAACACCCGGATATCATTGCCATTCAAGAAACAAAGATCGATACAGGTGTTACAAATGCTGAACTCTTTCCTCGTGAATTGGGCTTCTCCATCTTCAAGAAGGACAGATCTCTCCATGGCGGGGGTGTTCTACTTGCAATAAAATCTGCGTTGGGCCCTATTCCTTGTCCTGACCTAGAAAATTTTGCATGTGAGAGTGTATGGGCTAAAATATTCCTAAAGGGACAACCACACTACTTTTGTAGTTTCTACCGCCCCCCGCAGCAACACATTGATGAAATTCAAAGTGTACGAGAACAGCTCGATCTTATTAATAGAGTACATCCACCTGCAACCAGCCCGGAGTTCTCATTTTTGGGGACCTCAATTTTGGAAAAATAGACTGGATAACTCTCCTAAACACGGATGGGAACGAACTCTCTAACTCTGATGGTTCTTCCCTAATTGACATCATGCATGATCACTACATGGAACAGCTTATCCAATTCCCGACTCGTGGAGACAACACCTTCGACCTCATTCTGTCAAACCGACCAGGACTTATCAGTGATTGTTCATCACCTGCTAAACTCAGTGATCATGACGTAATTGCCTGCACACTGAACCGTGCTCCTCCAATTAAGAGAAAGGCAAAAAGGAAAATCTACTTATATGGGAAAGGTGATTACGAGTCCCTACGAAGTATTATGCATACCTTTAAAGACAAATTCCTCAATTCATTCTCAGTTTCCACCCCTATAGAAGAGGACTGGCTACGCTTAAAGGATGCTATACAACAAGCAATTGATAAAGCTGTACCGTCAATTTTACTTAGTGGGAGAGACAAACTTCCATGGCTAAACAATCAACTACGTCGTCTCATTCGCAGAAAGAACCGACTACATGCCAAGTACGAAAGAACCGGAAGTAAACGTCTCTTAAGCCTGTGGAAGAAAACCAGACGGCTACTTACACTAGCATTATCCTCTGCTAAAAACAATTACATAAATAATATCATTGGAGACATCAAAGTAAATTCCAGGCCCTTCTGGAAATATATTAGGTCACAGAGGAAAGACAATCAAGCTATGCCACCCTTAAAAAACGAATCTGGACACCTGGTAACAGAAGATCGTGATAAAACTGAGCTTCTCAACTATCAGTTTAAGCAAAACTTCTCACTAGAAGACGATACACGTATCCCTCTCTACCACCGTGCTTGGCCGTCCATGCCTGATATATTTGTGTCCGAACGTGGAATATTACAACTTCTTAGTAAACTAAAAACCTCTAGAGCCGTTGGACCAGATGGTGTTCATCCGCAAATCTTAAAAGAGGCTGCCTCAGAAATTGCACCAATCTTAAAATGCCTATTTCAAAAATCCCTGGACACGGGCTCCCTACCAGAAGACTGGCGCTCAGCTAATATTTGCCCCATTTACAAGAAAGGTGACAAATCTGTCCCCATTAACTATAGACCGATATCACTTACATGTATTCTCTGTAAACTTCTGGAACACATTATATGCTCGAACCTATCATCGCACTTAGAACTCAATGGAATTATGACCTCAAGACAGCACGCTTTTCGAAGAAATCACACCTGTCACACAATTATGCACAGTCATCCACGACTGGACGAGCTCAATTGATGCTGGCTTCCAGACCGATGCGTTCATATTAGACTTTGCAAAGGCTTTCGACACCGTGCCTCGTGAAAGACTGAAAGCGAAACTTTTCCATTATGGTGTAAATGGAAATACACTTCGCTGGATTGATGCTTTCTTATGCTATCGCCGCCAACGTGTTCTGATTAACGGTGCTAAGTCTGAATGGATTCCCGTAAGCTCAGGCGTCCCTCAAGGGACTGTGTTCGGCCCTATCCTTTTCAATGTCTTCATCAATGATATAGTGGACAATATTAACTCTGAGATCCGATTATTTGCTGACGATTGTGTTTGTTATCGACAGATCCGCTCCCATGAAGACCATATTGCTCTACAAAAAGATATTCATCATCTTGGAGATTGAGCCCAGCGATGGAATATGAGATTTGAACCATCTAAGTGTAATTATGTATATTTCAAGGAAAACATATCACAAGTACCACTACTTATACTCCTTACAGGACACAGCCCTTTACTCTGTCACACATACGAAATACCTAGGTGAGACCATCACAAATGATCTACGATGGAACCGTCATGTTGCTAACATTACCTGCAAGGCTAACCAATTACTTGGCCTACTGAGACGAAATTTATCTGCTTGTGATCCAGCAGTAAAAGAAGCAGCGTACATGAGTCTAGTCAGACCACCCGTAGAATACGCCAGTAGTGCTTGGGACCCCCACACTGAACAGCTTATTGCTGAAGTCGAAAAGATTCAACGTAGAGCAGCACGTTTTGTCCTTTCTGATTATGAAAGCTACGAGCCTGGCTCTATGTAAAAAAAAAACGTGGCTGGCCACCTTTAAAGCTTCGCAGACAAATAGACAGAGTAATTCTCTTCAACAAAGGCTTAAATAATCTGGCCTCTCTTCCCTTCCTGGAATCACTCAAGAAACCCACCAGGAGATCAAGACACACACATTGTGAACACTACATCCCACTCTCAGCCCGTTCAAATTTGTACAAATACAGTTTTTTTTTACCTAAAACACTAACCAACTGGAACAACTTACCTCAATCTATTATTGACCTGTCAACTAACCCAGGAGCCTTTCAGGACTCCATCGTATCATATCATTGTAATTAGTTAACCCTATCGTAAACCCTATCGTCAACCCTATCGTAATTAATGAACTCTGTGACATCGTATCACATTATTGTAACTAGTTAACACTATCGTAATTAATAAACTCTACGACCGCTGACAGTGTGCAATTATATCTTTATGAGGTAGCACAATAAATGTGAAATAAAATGAAATGAAATGAAATAGCTAAAACATCGATATCTTTGAATTGATTCATGAAAACGCGTAACTCGTCGATGTGAGATACTAACCTGTTTATGTTTAAACATGCCATAACCAAGCCACGACCAAAAACTGACTTACCGTTGGCGTTTTGCATGAGTCTGCAATTTGCAGGTGTCGGTGGGTCAAGAGTGTGATCGTACTCCCAAACGGCAAAGACCTAATCTATATGTTTACAGAAATTCTGAGCTAAAAGGGCAGTGCCTGACTTAGATAAGTGTAGACCGCCCCGATTTAAATGGGTTTGGGTAACATTGTTATGTTCGATAAAATTCCAGTGGTTCTGACGGCAGAACTTCTTGAGAATCTTGTTGACAATTGAGACTTTCCCTTCTTTATCATCCGCCCTGGTGATTAGTCCCGAAATAGCTAAGTTGGTGTCTGGCGTGTCACATTCAATTTGGAGAGCCAAGTTAACGATACTTTCGGCTGTTAATCTAGGTTCTTGGGAATTAACATCGTTTGTGCCGACGTGGATGATGATATTTTCAGGCTTCTTTCTTAAAATAGGTTTGATAAAATCCTCCATATCCTCAGTTGTTGCGCCTGTAAAGGACTTTACGACAACCTTGTTGGTTTTAGAGAGGCTCTAACCGCGAATGTTTTGGATGATGGAATCACCTGCTGTAATGGTTGCAGGCCTTTTAGGATGCTCATTGTTGTTACGACCAGTTTGTGGTTCTTTTGGTTTAGATTTCAAGTTTATAGACTGAAGGGATTTCTTTAAAGACTTCGCGTTTCCTCTGTTAGGCCGAGTGTCATGTTGTGTTTGCGAGCTCCCTAAGTCCGGGTCAGGGTCAGCAAGGCCAGGAGTTGGCGAAGGATCCTTCTCCTTGAGGGTATGTATTTCCTTAGTCAAAATTTGGAGAGCGGTTCTGTAAGAATCCCGTTCCTCTGAGATAGATTTGAGTGCGTTGTTTTGCTCACTTAGTTGATCTTTCAATATGCAAATCTCGTTCAGTAGGTCTTGATTCCTTTGTTTGAGGGTGTGAAATTCTATAATATTACTGCATTCGTTGCCCCTTTCGTTAAGCTTATGAGATTCGACAAATTTTCCTTTGATGGCTTTGATTTCAGACCAAATGTTGTTTATTTCCTCATTAAAGATGAAGAGCGACACACTGTCGTCAGGCGTTATTATATCGACTATTGTGGATATATTTGGTTTTTCACCATGACTTTTTTTCAACAAATTTGACATTTCATTACGAAGATCTTGGCATCTGGAAGAATTCGCTTCTGAAAGGTGCTTTGCGTAAACAACCGGAGGCCCATTCAAAGATGACAGGCGCGGGGAATGATTTCAATCATTTTCAATTAAACTTAGCAACAGACTTTTTGTCTCTTCAGTGGCGGCAGTTCAAAGGGATTTAAAATACTTTAATTTAGTGTCTAGTCTAGGCTGGCTGTTGTATATCAGCTTGTTTGGAAAAGGAATTTCTTAAATATCTACTTGGTTGTTTTCACCAGTGTTGCCACTAGCAAGGTATTAAAAAATTGAGAAATCGCGCGGAATATCGCCTGATACGTGCTCGATGAGGCGTACGCAAGGTTGGCTAAAATCAGGGATGTAAGTCTACAAGATTGAGCGAGAAGATTGTTTTATTATTCAACACATTAATAATGAACCAAGTACAGTTTACTGAGTCTATTATTACAGAGTACATGGAATAGTTTATTACTATTATTTTTATTAATATTATTAACTACTTAATAACCGAGTGTGTGGTCTTTACGGAAAAATTTCAAACTGGGCCTTTCCGTATTGACCGAGCGATAGCGAGGTCAATCCAGCTTAGGCCAAGGTTTGAGATTTTCTCTTAACGACCGAACGGTCGAGGTTATTAAGTTGTTTATTATAAGGCTAATGAAACGGTTCTAAAGTAAAAATCCTCAGTTCAAGCAGAAGTCGTCACTTCACATCCAGTAATGTGCGGTTATCTATCCATTAGAGATATTGAGAGAGATATTGAAGAACTGTGATATGGACATAAGTGGGCAACTGGAAATACAACTGACAATGACATGTACATCTTCCTGATAAAGCATTTAAAAAGTAATGTTACGAGTTGGTGCCATAAGTAATAATTACTTTCAATAAGAATCTTTAATACAGGGTTTTATGTGAACTGCTGAACCCCAGTAACAGCATGAGAGGTAATATTGCACCCTATTCACACCTACAATTTCACATGTTCAGTGTTTCATACGGTTTTTCTACAGACTGTAATTAGCAGGATTTCTGTAAATGGGTCAGATGATGAGATTGCAGTTCCTGTTATTGCTGTATTCACATAAATCTCGTTTGTATGCTTGTTTTTCTTCACTCTTATGTCACAAAATATATATGTCTTCCCCTCAACAACTGCCTTCATTTACTTCCAAGCGTTCCGTCCCGAAAATCGTGAGAAAAGACCTGGAAACGGGACGAGTCGGGCAAATGGTAAGTTCGTTTCGAACGGAGAAGAGGACTACCTCTGGAAGCTGTGCAAAGTTACCGGAAAGCGTTTTCGGACTTCAAACCAAAATTTCTGTATTTTTCTGACAAATGGTAAGCACCCAAGGATTCGTTGGGATAAAGATTACAATGTGGAAAATTTAATACGTTGTATCGCTATTTATAAATATAACAAGAGTACAGCAAATAGGCTGCCTAGTTATAATAATAATAATAATAATAATAATAATGT
This sequence comes from Pachyseris speciosa, assembly GCA_016490735.1. NCBI lineage: Eukaryota > Metazoa > Cnidaria > Anthozoa > Scleractinia > Pachyseridae > Pachyseris > Pachyseris speciosa. The sequence goes on along the minus strand of JAEMWC010000416.1, from coordinate 580,147 downwards.
TTATTTCTTATATTGCGCAGTCTAACATGCAATAAAGATATGATCGAATGTGCATTACAACATTGAAATCTTAAAGCAATAAATGGCTAATCCAATTAATGATAATTAATTAGTTAGGGTCTATCTTGCGTTGCATCATGTTCCAAGCCACTATTCCTAATGCAAAAAGTTGGAAATTTAAAGTAAACAGAAGACTAAATTGTAAGAAAAGCAGAGCGCCTATTTCAAAAACTCGCATCTTTGGCACCAACTAAAGTGAAGAACGCTTCCCGGCAAATTGTCGCGCCAAATTTCAATTTTCGTGCCCGGGCTGAAATTTACCGTGTAATTGCAACAAAATTTCAGCCCGGGCTGACACACGCCATGTAATTAGTCCCTTAGAAATGACTTTTGCAGAGTCATATTTAGGCAGGTTGCACATGTTTCGAAACACAGAATCACAGCAATAAACACCAACAAGAGAAAATAAGGAAGGTTAGAGTGTACATCCCCCGTGCACGCCTTATTTCAGGGGTAGTTCTTTTCAGGCTATTTTAACTTCCGCGAAAAGGATGCCCACGCGAGTGTATTTTCGTCTCTGTATGTGATTGGCTATAACCTACCCACGTGGGATTTCCGAGGCTGGAAAGCGATCTAAAACTAACTTCAGACGAATTACGATTTCGTCTGCTTTGGATGATGGTGAATTAGCGGTTGGCGCCTTTTAAAATCTATCGAAACCTTTTGACACAGTTAATCATCTTATTCGATAAACTTGGACACTATGGCATACGTGGCTTGGCCCTGAAATGGATAAAGAGCTATTTTTCAAACAGACTTCAATTTGTTGAGTACAACTTTCATGTTTCTTCACGTACCAATATTTCGCGTGGTGTTCCACAAGGTTCTTTGTTAGGACCTTTATGTTTTCTGCTTTACATCAACGATATAAACAATGGATCTACATTATTACAATTGATCTTATTTGCTGATGACACCAACGTTTTTTTGTCTCAAAAGGATGCAGATTGCTTGGCTAACATTCTGAATACTGAGCTAAATAAGTTGTCAATTTGGTTCAGAGTTAACAAGCTCTCATTAAACCTAAATTTATGGTATTTAAACCAAGTCAAAAACGTACAAGTCATGATATTCAACTTTTAATAAGTGACCATCAGGTATAAGAAATAGTTTTCTTGGAAGTAATCCTATATGAAAATTTTAATTGGAAGTCCGAAATCTCACATGTGGCCAACAACGTCTCAAAGTCTATTGGAATAATTCGTAAATCTAGTTTCTACCTGTCGACAAAATCTTTACAAACATTGTATTTTTCATTAGTCTATCCATACTTTTTTTCACTGCAACTTAGTCTGGGCCTCTACTTACAGAACTGACCTTGTTCGTCTTGTAATTCTACAGAAACGAGTGGTGAGAACTATAGATAAAACCCATTTCTCTGCACATACTGATCCAATCTTTAAAAATCTTGCTATTTTAAAATTTCATGACATACACCTATTACAACTAGGATTATTCATGTACTCTTATGAAAACCGTACTCTTCCCTTAAAATTTGATTGTAAACTTACCTTACAGAGGCAAATCTATTCGTGTCATACAAGAAACTCTCATTCATATCGTTTGCCTTTCTGTCGGAATAACATCAAACAATTTTCCGTTTTCTTTTTCCAAGGACCTAAATTTTATAACTCCTTAAATACTGAGATCGTCAACTCGTCCTCCGCTGTCTCCTTTAAAAAAGCACTTGAGGCGTTTATTTGTAATAACTATTAGTAGTTTTACACAATTTTTTTAACTTTTATCATTATTTGCAGCTTGTAATTGTATCCGTCGTCATGTTCTTCTTTCTTAATTTCATCTTGTAAAACAATTTTAACTACAGAGGAATAATTAACATAAGCTACATAGTCTGCTTTAGGCCTCCTCGCCATTGCTACCTCTGTTTTCATTATAATAATGTTATTTGTGGTGTGGCAAAATAAATAAATAAATAAAATTTAAAAGTTATAAACCGCGTAAAAATGCCTTCGTCTTAGAAAGCACAGCCCTTAGATTCTGCGGCAATCCCGACCTGCGCAGGACGTATGCCCAGTAATTATAGAAGAAACCGTTGTTTGCTCATTTGCTTTTGGTGTTTGACAAAGGTCAGGTTATCACTCATGGGCCCATTCTCGACCCCAGAGCTCTTCCCTTTTGCACATGTCTAACTGGCGTGATGGCGGGAAGAGCTGTGGGCAACTCTTCGCAAGCCTCCAGCTCTGATTGGTTATCAGTTGAAGCAAATGAAATTACTCACAGCGCGCGTGTTACAGCGCACGGGTTACTTGCGAACAGCCGTCACAAAACAAACATGAGTGAAATCTCTAAAAAGTCCGTCCTTGAACAAACAAACAGCTTCAATAAATGATTTCTGCTCTGTTGTAGTATCAAAGCGTGAGAATTGTTCTAATTACTTAGCTAATGTTGGAAGGGTATAAATTTTAGCGTTAATGTATTCGTGGGTGTGTCATGTCCTCGTAGAATAAACGTGTTGGAGGCATTCGCAGGCGGTCTAGCTCTATTTGTGTTTCGGGGTTCTACATCTACCTTTAAACGTAATTTAGAGTCTTTACCACCTTTTCCAAAAGCATACTGCAAGGATTTTTGGTTTGGAACCTCAAGCATGTACTGTGAGACCTCAATAGCTAGATTATGGCTACGTTTCCGTAGAGTTGCACAGAGCTCCTCCTGCCTTCACGGCCGTTAGACATGCGCAAAAGGTAAGAGTTCTGGAGTCGAGAATGTCATGGACCACGGAAAACTTTACTCAAGGACACCAATAGCTAAGCATGAGCTAGGCTGAACACAGTTTCCACGCGGTCAGCTGCAATTCGCGTGACGCCGCAGGTTTTAAATCTGACAAAAGGAAATACTGTGGCGAAAACGTTTTCGCCTGTTTTTGTTGACTATTGAAGGGAGGTCCTCAAACCACGAAATGGTAAAACGAGCTGAAATTTGCATACGAATGTTGTGCCGCGTAGCACTAGGAACACAAATAGTGGAATAGAGAATTAACTCTAAAGTGTAAATTAAAGTGCTACTTAAACCCATGAATAACCCACTGGGCGTTAGCCCTAGTAAAGGGAAACAGGGAACCACACGAGGCAAAGAAAAAATCTTTTGACCTCGGTGGGAATCGAACCCACGACCTCCGGATTAGATCTACCGTTACTCTGCCGACTGAGCTACAAGGTCGCACAGAGAAAGTCGGGGACGATTTTAGATGGTGAATCGCGGCAAAGAGAAAGTAAGGGTACATATGAATGTTGTGCCGCGTAGCACTAGGAACACAAATAGTGGAATAGAGAATTAACTCTAAAGTGTAAATTAAAGTGCTACTTAAACCCATGAATAACCCACTGGGCGTCATATGTACCCTTACTTTCTCTTTGCCGCGATTCACCATCTAAAATCGTCCCCGACTTTCTCTGTGCGACCTTGTAGCTCAGTCGGCAGAGTAACGGTAGATCTAATCCGGAGGTCGTGGGTTCGATTCCCACCGAGGTCAAAAGATTTTTTCTTTGCCTCGTGTGGTTCCCTGTTTCCCTTTACTAGGGCTAACGCCCAGTGGGTTATTCATGGGTTTAAGTAGCACTTTAATTTACACTTTAGAGTTAATTCTCTATTCCACTATTTCAAATTTGCATACGCCGCTTATTATCTTGTGATGCGCATGCGCACTAAGAAAAGCATGTGAGACTGCTGTATTTTTTACCTTTTAAGACGATGTACACAAACGAGAATTTTTCAAAATCTGCTCTATAATGAAAGCTGTTTTTACTAGCCTCAGTATATGGTCTTGGCACAAACAAATTATGTGTTGATTTTCTTAGATTATAGGAATGCATAGAGTTTGTACAATTAACAATCTGAGCCAAATGATCTGGTGCAATTTGATCCTTTAATTTCTACATCATTGTGGCCAATTGCTTATTCCTTCGTGTCTCAAGATTATTCCACCCAAGTTCATCTAATATCTCAACATATCGTCTATCGTAAGTTGAGGAGGTGACTACCCTGGCAGCTCTGTTCTGGAGGGTCTGGAGTCTGTTACACAGCCCTTCCCAGAGGCGTAGCTACCTGTACGCACGTACGCACGTGCGTACCTGAAAATGGCGAAAATAATAAATGAAATAATATCAAAAGAAAAAATTGAATAAAAATTGAAAATAAATAAAAGATAATTATTTTAGTAGAAAAAAGCTCAATTTGCTTCTATTCGTTTAACTCTTCTTGTTTACTTGAAGTGTTGTTGATAAAGAACAGTGGGTGTTTTTCCACACTTAATGTCGGTTTCGAGAGAGAAACGACGTGACTCATTGGTGGACCGAATGGTCCAAAGAAGGAAAGAAAAATATAATCAGGAAAGCAATCGGGATGGTAAAGAGCGAACGCGTTGTGGGCCGGCACCTCGTTTTATAGCCTTGGATTGGCCTGTCTTCGATCTGCTAGGCTTTAATAATAATAAATATTTATATAGCGCTATCATCACTACTTGCTCATGGCACTTTACAATAAAAAGTTAAAATAAATTCAGTGGACATGAAATAAAAAATTAAATGGATAAAAAAAACTATCTATAAGCTAGAATATAAAAATGTTATTTACAGGTAAAAAGCAATTTTAAAAAGGTAAGTTTTCAAACGTTTCTTAAAAATGTTGCCAGAGTTACTCAATCTTAATTCCAATGGGAGAGTGTTTCACAGTTTAGGGGCCACCACGGCAAAAGCACGGTCTCCATATGTTTTCAATCGAGCTGTCGGAGTGGCCAAGAGTCGCAGTGATGATGACCTTAAAGTTCGTGACTGTGTTTTGTATTGGATAAGATTTGAAATGTACTCAGGTGCTACGCCATTAAGTGACTTAAAAACTAATAAAAGAATTTTATACATTGTACGATATCGAACCGGTAACCAGTGAAGCTTCATCAAAACAGGAGTAATGTGATCGAATTTTCGGGTATGCGTTACAATACGGGCTGCTGCATTTTGAATCGATGGTAACCTAGAAAGTAGATGCTGCGGGAGGCCATATAAAAGAGAGTAACAATAATCCAATTTAGACGTGATGAAAGCATGCACCACAGTTTTAGCACTATCCCCAGGGAGGTACTTTCTAACTTTGGCAATATTCCTGATGTGATAGTGAGCAGGCTTGCAAATGGCTTTCACATGTTCTTCAAGGTTAAAGCACTGATCGAAAATAACACCAAGATTACGAGTTGAAGATGTGGGAGCAATGGTGGCATTACCAATTTGTAGGGACTCTAAAGGAGGTCTAGGACGATATCTTATCTTGATTTAGTTTCAGCCTATTATTTACCATCCAATTATCGATGTCGCTAACACATTGTTCGATATTAGTTTTGCAGGCTTCCATTTCCTTAAGACAGTCGCTTTTAAATGCCAGATAAAGTTGAGTATCATCAGCGTAAAAATGGTAGTTTAGATTGTGACGCTTTACAATCTCAGCAAGAAGAGATGTGTAAGGTAAGTACAAAAGAGGCCCCAGGACCGATCCCTGTGGGACGCCGCGTTCCAGCGAGCGTTGGGATGACTTGGAATTGTTGACGTTAACGAACTGTGTGCGTGACGTTAGATAAGACTTCAACCAAGCGAGCACAGTTCCTTTCACTCCGAAACGATTTGACAGTCTCGATAATAAAATGGCGTGGTCCACCGTGTCAAACGCAGCAGATAGGTCAAGTAAAAGTAGGATAACAGAATGGTTGTTATCAACCGCAGTCACGATGTCGTTTTGAACCCCTTACAAGTGCAGTTTCTGTGCTGTGAAATCTTTTGTATGCAGACTGGAACTTCTCATCCAGGTGGTAATTCAATATGTGATCATTTAGTTGCCAAGCAGCAGCTTTCTCGATTAATTTGGACAGAAATTTTAGGTTTGAGATTGGGCGGAAATTTTGAAAATCTTCATGGTTAGCATCCTTTTTCTTGAGTAAGGGTGTTAGTACAGCAACTTTTAAAGCATTTGGCATTGTACCATCCATCAGAGACATGTTGATGATCAAAGTTAAAGTAGGCAGAATGACCGGTAGGCACTTACTCAGAACAGTAGCAGGTAACGGGTCCAGTTCACACGATTTGGAACACGTTTTCTTGGCCATTATTTTGACTTGATCCATAGTAACCTCTTGAAAGTTATGTATTTCATCGGGAAACAAATGTTCATCGACGTTGCTAGGAAAATTTAAGTTTTCCTTTTCAGCTCTTTCTATAAGGCCGGTTTGTATCTTGTCGATCTTGGTGATGAAAAAATTATTGAACGCATCTGCTAAGCTGACAGAGTAAGAAAACCGCGAGGGATATCGCTGCATTTCATTCTTCTGAAGTAACCTGTTAACGGTTTCAAACAGTTTTCTTTGGTTGCATGAGTTCTCGGAGATAACAGATGTGTAGAATGAAGATTTCGCTGACTCAACTAGGTTGTTGACAGTATTACATTTTGGTGAACATAGCGAGCTCGATCCTCCGGAAATCGTGAAGAACGCCACTTTCTTTCAAGTTTTCTCCTAGTTCGTGTATTCTGGGCTATTTCAGGCGTGTACCAAGGTGCTGATGGCCGAAGAGCAATCACACGTTGCTTTGCCGGTGCTTTGTCCAAGGCTTTCCGTGGCAAAAAACTCAATTACAGATAATTACTTTGCCATCGGAACTGAAAGAATGACAGAGCAGGATGAAAAAACTGAAGCAAAGCTTTACTAGCATAAAGAGGCTCTAGACGCTACTTCGGAGCGATACGTCAGTTGCGAGGTTGTCTTCGCTGTCCGTGATACATTTTCATAAACATAAGGATATCTACTTTAGTGCGGTTATCTTTGAGTTTGTTGGAAAGAAAGACAGAAGTTTAGCTCTGTGCCTTTAATTGAAAACCAGTCATAACTTCTGTGAAAGTTATGGGCAGTTATAATTTACACAGACTCAGGATTTCGGTGTATAATTCATTGAGATGTAGACATGTACGCACGAACACGAACCTAAATGAACCTAAATGAAACTCAACTAGGACACAATTACGTCAATGTAGCTGTTTTTACAAGGAAAACAATGCTGGTAAAAAAACAAAAACAAAAAAAACGCAAAAAGAACGTGGTACACATCAGTGAGAAGAAAAGTGTGAGTTCCCTGTAACTTGTTAGTTCGATTAATGATAAGCGACCGAAGTACTTTAATAAACTCAAAAAAGCAAAAAAGAATTTCACGACTTAGGTCATATTTCATATCAAGTAAGAACGCTTACGTTTACATCATAACCTCTGCATGCTGATGGCGAAAGAAGATTTAGTGAGGGCACGTGAAAAAGATTGGAGACTTGAGGGGGGTGGGGAGGAGGGAGATTTGCAAAATTGTGAGTACCTGTGGTAAAATCCTGGCTACGCCCCTGCTTCCCCACAACTCCCCATACTATACTACAATAATTGAAATATGGTAGTACAAGGGAGTTGTACATTGTAATCAGTGTATCATTAGGTAAGAGATGCCTTACCTGTCTCAAGCCTCGGATGTCTCCAGAAATTTTCTCAGCAAATTTGTCCACATGAGCACTCTTAGTTAATGATTGGTCTACTTAATTCAACACCAAGATATTTGTAAGTGTCATCCCTACCAAGGGGTTTGCAATCGACATGAATGTTAAATTGGTGCTCTAAGTAGTCTAAGTGCTTTATCCTGTATTGAGTAGCTAAGATCATATATTTTGTCTCTATCACGTTTAATCTAAGTTTATTCGCTATTATCCTTGTATGTATTTCATTTAGTTCATGATTCATTTGTTGCTCAAGGATGTACACATCAGAATGTGCAACAGTTAAGCTAGTATCATCTGCATACATCTGCACTTACAGAGTAGAGGTTATATGATGGAAGATCATTATGTAAACAATAAATAGTAGCAGTCCAAGAGTAGAACCCTGTGGTATTCCGCATTTAATTGTACAGCTATCTGACAGCGCACCATGAACAAAAGTCTTTTTTGTGTGTTCTGTTTGAAAGGTATGAAGCAAACCAGTTTAGCCTTACTTGGCATACACCATATAGTTTCAATTTGTCCAACAAAACTTTGTGATCCATGGTGTCGAAAGGCCTTTTTGAGATCTAAGAACAGGACACCATTTAATAGGCCTTATCCATATTAAGAAACATCTAATTAGTAACATCAGTAACATTAGTAACATCTAATTAAGTGCTCAAAATGGAATGTAAAGGTCTGAAGCGCGATTGTGAGTCAGAGAGTGGGCCATGTTGTGTCAGATAACTGTAAAATTGGTTAAAAATTATTGTATCAGCTTAGTACGTAACGGCTGGTAATACAGAGATTGGTCTGTAATTATCAGGAATGCATCAGTTGTCATCTTTTTATAGCAGTTTCACTTTTGCTAATTTTCAATACCTTGGAAAAATCCCCGTTCTTATAGAAAGGTTGAGTAGGTTGGTAAGGGATGGAGCTATTATTGTATAGGCCTCCTTTAACAACCTTGCAGAAACGCCATCTGGACCGCAAGCTTTATTTTTAGGCAGCGCTCTTAACAACTTAAGAACATCATTGACAGACGTTTCCTCAATACCGAAGGAGTGCTGCTGAAATGGGTGATATAATCTGATGGTTGCCTTGATGAGGATGGCAGCTGAGAAGCTAGTTTCGGCCTAATTTCAGTAAAATGGGAATTTAAAACATTCCCTATTTCGTCAGGGGTACTATAATTTGTGTTGTTATATGAAAATAGCTGCTGTATTCAGATTATTTCTTAGTAAATTATTAATCCCTCTCCATGTCTGGTTTATGTTCTTTGAGTTTTCTCTGAAGTAATTACTGTATTATTCTTCTTTAGCAGATTTAATTTTGTAGTTAACTTTATTCCTGATAGTTTTGTAATCCGGCCAGTTTTCTTCGGTTTTGAACCAAGAGAAAATAAGGGACAGAGAGGGAAAGCAGGGGTGTTGACTTGGATATGTGAATTTCACTAAAGTTAGTTTTAGGTGCCCTTCAAAACGGAAGTCGGTTTACCTGAACGTCCGCAGCTATTGAGTACGACGTCATTAGAAGTCACTGGAGCGTGCCGATATAACATTTTGTAATGGCGGCTGTTGAATATTCAGTATGGCTTTCTCAAGAGGACTTTTCAGGCGTGTTGATTTCGGAATTATATTGCGAATGACCGCAACGATGGTGTACCAGATACAATTTCCCAAGAAATTGCCGAAAATGTTTCAGATAATTCCATACCGCAAAGCAAAGAGTGAAAGCGTGAGCTTTGTGATGATCAGCCGTCGAGCGAAAACGTGCCCTTTAAAAGATGACACCTTCGTTTCTTTTACCCTGGTGGAAAAGCAGCATGAAGACGTCCTCGAATCGTGGGTTAAAGCTTTGAAAAACTTGACATGCTTTTCAAGAAACGCAAGCTTGAATAAGCGTTCGATGCGGTTCGTACTGTTGACTCAGGCGCTCTGATACAAAATACAAACGCATGGGACGCTTTTCCTCCAGCTTGATGGTGAGGTCATCGAGCTCTTTTGCGGTGAGAATCTTCGCATTTTTCTTCCAACCGCGATTTGTCGCTCTTCCTTTCCTGCCATTGTTCTTCGATGTCGAGTTGTGCGATGTCGATGCAGCTCTCGGATCGGTATTTTTAACCGTCCCGTTTTTATACTAGACGCATTTAACGTCTGACACGTTAAAGTCGTCTGTGAAGTGTGTCTAAGCGACGCACTTAACAGAACGCGTTAAAGTCGTCAAACGCTAAATGCGTCTGTCTTATTTACCATTTTTGTGTTGCCTACCTGTGGTAGCTCACACTATAGTCATCGAATGTTTCCGTAACACATCACGTGACGTCCCTTGGGAGTAAGGAAACCAAACAGTCAAAAGGATTGCATCATCCTTTCTGTCGAATGTAGTCGAAACTAGGCCCCAAGTGCGTATTTTCTCCTTTTGTTTTCGTTTGCAAACGACATGTCTAAAGTAAGAAAAATTGACGATGCTTTTGGGCAGAATTACTTCCTAGACTAATCATAGCATTCAGAACACGAATCTCGGCCGCGATGTTTATTTTGCAGCAAGATATAAGTCGTCTCCTACCACGTGAATTGATGATGCGTTCCTGTCTTCGTAACCGTTCAGTTTATACTGTGGGTTAGGTCGCGTTCCTGTGTTTGAAAGGCTGTCTGTCGCTTTGCGAAACAAATTGGAGTGACATGAAAATCTGTAGTTTGCAAAATGAAAACCCGTAGCTTGCGAAATGAAGTCTGTAGTTTTTGAAATGAAAATCTGTAGTTTGCGAAATGAAATCTGTACGGGCTTTGCGAAATGAAAATCGAGTTTTTGTACTACGCATCAGACAGATTTCAAGAAGCCGGCCATGTCTTCATAACCTGGACATCGAGGGTCGAGGGTGAAATTTTGAGGGTCGAAGGTAGAATGTAGAGGGTGTTTTTCATTTTCTTTCGTATTTTTTTTACCACTTGTTTTGTTTGTTTTACCAATTTAAATGTGACCTGTGCTATGCAGGTTATGTTGATTTCACACGCTGGCACTTACAAGAGCACAAGAACTCGTCCTCTTCCATGGGCAAACATTTCCTCGTGAAGCATGGCTTACCCCCAAAAGATCTTTCTAAAAATTTTTATTGTTTTAAAGAAATGCAAGAACAAGTTTGACTGCCCCTCAAACTTCCCCTCTTTTATCTTTTAGCGCATAATTTTACTTCATTATCTTTCAAAGTATATATATGGTAATTCTTTTAGCTTCAACATTGAACTTGAGAATGACCGTAGAACGGTCGAAACGTCATTCGATTTTAACCGTGTTTTTTTACCGTTAATTGTTTTTTTTTTCTTTGCTATATTTTGTTTGTATTTCGGAGTCGCAAGATTTCCCGCCTTTCCTAAATTGATAGAAATGCTCGGATGTGAGCCTGCGAGTTTCCTCTCTTTTTTGCGAAGGGACTACCCAAATATGTTCGCGAAAGCGAGGTTCCGTAATAGCTACTTATTCATAGATTTTCTTATTACTGGTCAAATGGTGAAAATTAAGGTGCTACTGTATTTCACATGCGCGTGTTGCAGTAAAGAACGGGCGATGAGCCCAAGGAGCGTCTGCGTACTAGGCTAAGCAGGGGCGTAGCCAGGATTTTTCCACAGGTACACACAATTTCCCAAATCTCCATCTCCAACCACCCCTTTCCCCCCCACAATTACTATACTTACTCTTTGAACAGTCCTACTCGCTACCCGCCTAGATTAGCCTTACCTATTTGCGGGTTAGCGCTGTTTTGTATTATGTTGTTAATTTTAATAAACTTGAACTTGAACTTGAACTTGAAATCAGCATGCCGAGGTTATGATGTAAGCGTAAGCGTTCTTACTTGCCTATGAAATATTACCTTAGACGTGAAATTCTGTGTTGCTTTTTGGAGTTTATTGAAGCTTTTCGCTCCCTTATTATTAATTGAGCCAGTGATTGAGTGGTATCTCAGACTTTTATTCATAAATAAGTGATTTTTTCCCGCTGTGTAACACATTGTTTTTAGCCCGGCATTGTTTGGTTTCCATGTAAAAGCACCTACATAGCCGTAATCAAGCCGTAATTGAACCCTAGTTAAGTTTCATTTAGGTTAGCGCTTCCTAGGAATCTACGACTGAAAAACAATCAATGTGTACGTATGGACATCTCCATGAACAGTAGACCGAAATTCTGAGGCTATGTAGAGTATAGCTGTCTATATCTTTCGGGGCCGGATCTAATATTTGTATGAAGGGGGTTCGAATATACGATAGCTGAAGGCGGGAGCTTCTAGGGGTGTCCGGAGGCATGCACTCCCGGCCGGAAATTTTGAAATGTTGGTCCTGGAAAATGCGATTTATAGCATTCTCAGGTGCAAATCAAAGTGATTTTAATAGCTTTAAATTTAAGCAACTCTTGCGTCAAAACGGAAGAACATGCTAAAACGATCGACATTTATCGATGAGCATTCGAATTGATATTTTTTGTTTACAAATCTACATTCAATTCAGTTTTTTTACATAAGCAATTGAGTTTAGGCTGAACAGGCTTAGTTTACGTTTCCATGCAACTTTGTACTTCATAAGAAACTGAAGAAACAATAAGCTAACCCTATAAAGAAGCACACCAAAGCTTATCTTAACGCTGATGCATCAGATGATATGTCGACATCGGTATGTCATGTTATGTTATGTTATGTTATGTTATGTTATGTTATGTTATGTTATGTTATGCTATGCAGATCCAAAAAACGCTAAATTTGCTGCTGTGAGCGAAATGCTCTATTGCTTTACCTTATTTTAATTTTTTCACCACAGTTTTGTGGTGACTGCATGTTTTTAGACGTTAACACCTTAATTTTAGGGGATATTACCGAATTCCCCCCAAACCAACCTTAGATCCGCACCAGGCTTTTTAAGATATGTAAAAGGAAAAAAAAAAAGAAAAGAAAAAAAGTCAATGTGTACATGCCTCCATCTGCAAGAACAATTTCTGAGGCTATGTAATGTTACAACTGGCCATTAGTTAGTATAACTTGATATAACTGGTTTTCCGTTACAAGCACAGAGCTTATCTTCTGTCTTTTTTTCGTTTTCTCATAAACTCAGATTTCTCAGATGACCTCATTAAAGTCGATTTCCTTATGTTTATGACGATGTATCAACGAGGACAACCTCACATCTGACAAAAGCTCCGTCTTGAGCCTCTTCACGCTACTAAACAGTTTGCTTCAGTTTCTTCTTTCTGTTGTGTCATTGTATCAGTGCCGATGGCAAAGTAATAATCTGAAATTGAGTTTTTGGCCATGGAAAACCTAGCAGAGAGAATTAAAAAGACAGGCCGATCCAAAGGCTATAAAACTCAATTTCACTCTTTACCATCCCGCTTGCTAGCTTTCTAATCGCTTTTTTTTCCTGCCTTGTCTCATTCTAGGCATCAGTGAGTCACGTCGCTCCTCTCTGGAAACCGACATTTGGTGTTGATAAATACTGTCTGTTGTTTTATCATCAAAATTAACATTTCAAAGAAATAAGCAAAGTTAACTGGATAGAACTGAGCAAATTCTTTTCTGTAGCTGCTTGTTCTTCTTCATTTTTGGTTTTTTAGTTTCTTTTATTTCACTTTTGTTTTATTTTCGACTTTTTCAGAGGCGTATACGTGTGTACAGGTAGCTACGCTCCTGTTAAGTTAATCGTTGTGCGGGAGGAATTCTACCACGGACCGTTCTCCTGTCTAAGGAAGCTTAGTTGAAAGTCCTTTTCAATGGAAGTATTTTGAAGGGGACTGCTGGCTTTTATCAAAGACGTACAAACACAATCAAAAAGCGCAAGCTGGAAAGCGCAGCTGAAAGCGAAAATCGTGACCGGTTTTTATGCGTTCTCTAATTGCGTTCACGCTCTCAGTGAAACTGTAACGGTCAAAAAAACATGTTTTTAGTACCATTCAACTTAATTCGAAAAAACAACTTCTTAAACTCTTTTCATCTTGACAGCCTCTTACGCAGACGACACCAAGCTGTATAGAAGTATCTTATCATATCCAGATGCAGATATATTGCAGCAAGCACTAACCGAAACCTAGATCCCGGATAATATTAATAATATTAACAATTTATAATATTAGTTTCAACGCATTAAAGTGCAAGGTCTTAATAGTGACGCGGAAGAAAAAAAACAGTGCGCTATGACTACCACCTTGGCCACGCTGTCCTACAACGCGTGAACGAGGAGAAAGATCTCGGTGTTATGATAACAAGCAAATCAACGTGGGAATCTCAGGTTCTCATAGTTACTGTTAAAGCGAATAGGCTACTCGGTCTTCTCCGCCGCACCTGTCCTATGCTTACCGACGTCAAGGTTAGAAGATCATTGTACCTAGCACTAGTGAAGTCCAATATGAGCTATGCAACTGAAGTGTGGTCTCCCAGCTACTCAACCTTAAAGCAAAAAGCTGAAAGCCGTTCAGAGTAGAGCTACAAGCTGAATTCTACAAATCGAGCAAGGTGAACTGCCTTACAAAGAGAGACTGATCCATCTGGATCTGCTACCGCTTACCTATGACCGCGAGGTCAAGTTAAGTATTTCTTTACAAGGCCTTATATGGGTATGACATTGATATTAGTTTTATTAAGAATGTTAATCACGGCCATACTCGACGATCTCAATCAAGTGATATAAAGTATTTGGAAACGCCTCTGTAAATCAGCTACTTATCAGTCGTCCTTCTTTTTAATCGCAGTATTAAATTATGGAACCTAATATGTAAACTAATTAAGCCCAGTGACTTTCTAAACATAAAGACTTTTAAGAATAGAATAACTAACTTCTACAACTTGCACGCAATTGTGGGTGCCATTGACAGCAATAGTTTAATAAGCATTTTTTAAGATTTTTACCGCTTTAGTTGGGCGGTGCCTTGCATGGGACTCCAGGTCCTGTTTGCACCTTATCTTATTTATTTAGAGAGACTTAGACCAATAAAGTTGAAAACACAAAAGAAAACAAACCAAAACAAATCTTACATGCTTTTTTTATTGAACTTGAAACTGACCGCTCTTTAATCAGAGGTGGAACTTACACATGTCGCGATTTTGACAAACTTTTGAAGGGCACTTCGAAACAAAGAAGTAATCGATAACACGGAAAGGTTGTAGGTAATTATTACTTCTAAATCAAGTTAAGCAAACACTTGAATCGACTTGAATGATGTCAAAGTGTGAAAACGCAAGGGGTGACGGGCCGCACAATCCCTACCGGTGTGAAACCTTTTTCTGAAACCTTTCGCATTATGGCTCCAGCAAGCAGATGATTTCCCTTTCTTGTATGGAAGAATAGGTGTTTGTTTGAATATCTGGCGAAGTAACGTTTGCACGATTAATATTTTCTTTTCTTTGTTGTTTTGATTGAGGGCTACTGATTGCCCTTCCTGTGAATTTTATTCCTGATAAGAGTTTCCCTACTAGATTTTTTGGGTAGCCTCTGTCCTGAAAGTGTTACTTGACATTTGAAACGTTTTCTTTAAAGTGCGCCTAGCCCCCAGATTTTTTCGTCTAAATAAATGTACTTATCATTCGGAGTATTTCGGCGAAAGAATTATTGGATTTGGTTGAATCCTTGATTTTTTATGGACAGCCAAAGTCTCATCCAATTTGTTTCACGGCCGAATAAAAGGAAGTCTGGGTCCAACGAGGTTGGTGACGTCATCCCGGGAACGATTGAAAGATAGCGTCTCAGTCAATCTCTGTTTTTGCAAGCGTTTGTTGGGGTCATCGAAGCACACATTGGAAGGTAAAAGCCTGGCAGTAGTCAAAATTGTGTTGGAATCATGTCTTACTCGTCCTCGGAGTCAGAGTCAGGCTATGTGTAGGGTGAATACCAAATTAACTTCATTTCTGAAGTGGAACTAGTACAGAATCTTCGAGGAGCTCGAAGGAGCCTCATGATTTATGTGAATACCAGGAATGGACAGCAAGATTCGCGGAAGGGGGGAAGACAAAAAAGATTAACTTCGTTTATAAGCGTTATCTGCCGTACCTCGTGGTTCTGTGTACGCTGCTTGTGAGCAAAAGCTTTTCTTTAACATTTCATTCGTGAACGACTGAGTACCCGTGCATCGGCAACGGTAATCATTCAGCGGTTTGAAAACAATTGTTAATTTATATAAGCGGCGCACATCCGACTTTACATCGGTATTTTTAAACGAACATCAGCAATTAATTGTGGAATTGCCTATTTATGGGAGAATCTTTATTTATGGTATCCATAAAGGCAAACGTAGATTTGACAAGAAAACGGAAAGTGAGCTCAGCCGGCGCGAATTACGTGACTTGAGGATTAGCTGAACCTTCTGGTTATCCTCAGGCAGTACCGTGAATGAAGTCAAGGCAAGGTAAAATAAAATAAATATAGCTTACTGCAATTAAAATTTGAGGCTACGTATCCGTCAGAAGTTGGTTAGAAATAAGCGAACGCAACTTCGCGATGCGAGAATAATTTGCATATACCGGATGAATTGAACCACCCTTGATCTGCAGTCCGCACCAGGCTTTTTTATTTTAGAAATTTACAAAAAAAAATCCCGTCAATTTGTGCGTGTCTTCCATTCAAGAACAATAAATTAAAGTCCTGAGCTATGTAAAATATAAAGGGGATTAGTTTCTAAAGAAACTGTGGTGCTGCGTCGGTGGGGGAGTGAAACACGAAAATTTGGTTTATTAACGGAGTTGACGATGTAAATTGACCATCGTACAGGGATTCGATTAGCTGACGTTTCGAGCGTTAGCCCTTCGTCGGAGCGAATCGAGGAATTGTGGGTTGTGTATGGTTTATATACAGAAAATGGAGCTACGCCATTGGTGGTAACACGGTAACGTGAAAAACAGGAATAAATTAATTGAATGAAAAGCGCTCGTTGATACCGTGGGGATTAAGAGTGCCAATTTGAAAGATCAGTTTTTGCTCGAGATTTTTACGGCTTTCCGTGGTACCTTGATGTAGGGTAAGGCCAGAGATCGACATGTGTTGTTTGGAATGGTTAGGGAGAT
Organism: Pachyseris speciosa; assembly: GCA_016490735.1. Taxonomy (NCBI): domain Eukaryota; kingdom Metazoa; phylum Cnidaria; class Anthozoa; order Scleractinia; family Pachyseridae; genus Pachyseris; species Pachyseris speciosa. Next base: position 563,547 of record JAEMWC010000416.1, on the reverse strand, counting down.
TAAAATTCCGAGCGACAGGTTTGGATGCGTCTTTGTCGTCTTTCTCAACATCACGAAGATGTTCTCGGAATCGGTCACCTAGTTGTCTTCCTGTTTCGCCGATGTATAACTTTTTGCATAATGTGCAGGTCATGCAATAGATAACATTTGCGGAGGTACACGTGAAGCAATCAGTGATCTTAACTTCAATTCAGTTCAATTCAATTTTTATTCACACTTATTTGGCTGATTCTTAATAACTTTAAGATATTGCAAAATGATCCAGAAACTGCTAGAATCTTTTCGCAACCACCGCTAATTTCATTCAAACGCGTTCTCTCTTTACCATCCCGCTTGCTTTCTGATCGCTTTTTTCCCTGCCTTGTCTGGATTATTCGGTCCACCAATTGTCGGTCCTCTCTAAAAAGCGACATTTTGTGTTGAAAAATACCGTCTGTTGTTTTATGAACAACACATCAAAGAAATAAGCGTACAGGTAGCTACGCCCCTGCATGTTCTTGCTGTTCAGAAGTTTTGCCTTTTTTACACACTAGTTTCTCTTAAGCTTGGAGTTTGCGGCTCATGTATATTTAATGTTAAAGGCTACAGAAATGGTTAAATAAAAAGCTTTCAGTCATACTTATAACCGTTGACGAGAGATGATACAAGAGAACCCTGCTATTAAATATTAATTCTATTGGGACTGAAAATCAGTAGAAAAGTGTCTGTATTTAATGGCAAAGTTAAAAAGCACAACATCAGTTCTACTTGTTTTTTTTTTTAATACTTATTAGTACCTGTAAAATAAACTGTCATAAATAATCAAAAACCATAGCAAAAGAGAGCCTCTCTATGGGTACCCACGGTCTTCGTTTTCTTCGCGATTTTTTTGCAAATCTTCGTACTTTTTTTAGGAAGATCTTCGTTTTTCGGATTGAAATGGTTGAAACGTTTATTCAGTGTTATTCACAGTGGATAAATATTTCACTTCAATAGTAAATTGCATAACTCACTGTTTAAATTCACGAAAAGCAACAGAAACAGTTATTGAAACAAAGGATTGTTGGACGTTCTGTTTGTTCAGTGTGCTATGCTATTTACGACATTTGAAGACTGGGTTTTATTTATGCGATCCCACAAGCTCGTAGCTTTAACATACACAACTAACCTGTTGACTTGAAATGAGGGTTATTCTACCCTCCCACTTTTGTCACCTTTTTAGTCATGTCAGTAGTACACCATGTCCTCGTTTCTCTTTTTTCTAATGCCTCTTTCTCTGCGCCTTTAAATTTCAGTTGCTTCAACGTCAATATATTCGACATACTCGCTTTCAACAGGGGACTCTGTTTGCAGCTGGTCATTCTGTTCTTGGTTTTCAGATTCTACAAACTCTACAATTGCACCAGCGGTTGGGGTTTGGGGGTTTATAGTGTTCAGTATTCGTGACTAACACGTGTCTGTTAAGTGTATAATATCATTATTATCTCGAGTGGTTATGTCATTGTCACTCAAAGGAAACAGGATTCCTTTCTTTAATACTCTTCCGGATCCTACGGCCACAAGGCAGCCAAATTGTTCATCTGTCGTCTCAGTAAAGAAGTTCATTTCGGTCTCATTGGGGTTATCAAATACATCTGATCCCGTCATAGTAATATAGAAATTTGCTCTTGCGATGCAATCTGAAGCAAACATGTCGTATCCTGGCTTGACTGCGAGGACGACTCCCTTTTGAAACAGGACTTGGACAGGAATCGAAATCTGCCATGAATAAATTGTTTTCTGCAGACTGCGAGGTTAAAGATCAGCGACACGACCAACATGAGGTCACATGATACGAATGAAATCGAATCCATTGGTTAGGGGGTTCTCATTGACGTCATCAATGTCATTAATGATTACATTATCAGTGGACTACTATTTTTGTCGTTTTCAGCCTTGTAATGGCATCATGTGGTTTCGCGGCAGCGACTGTAAACCACTGTTGACACCGTTGTCAAATTGCAGTGAAGTGTGGTCAAATGCTAAAATTCAGAAATAACAGATATTTTCTGTAGTGTTTACTAGTTTTGACAGTATATATATACATCTGAGTGTTCAATTTGATCACGCAAATTTTGGTCAATTTTCAGATCTTCGCTTCAATCTTGAGGTGTTCGTTTTTTTCCGCGGTGATCTTCGCGTCTTCGATTTTTTCGGAAATACCCATAGAGGCTCAAACGATTAAACTTCTCTAAGAAAGCGTTACAGTTCGGTATGTGTGTGCTTATCTGTGTCCAAAATCTTCATTAATACATTTCCAGGCTGATTTCAGTTGTACTCTTTCCTGTGATGATGTCAAGGCCTTCAAAACTCGGTATGTGTTTGCTTTTAAGTGCAAACGAATCAAGCAGGATGACTGTTTATAGCACATGGTTTTATCACTTTTGAGCCATGTTTATCGAGAAGGGTTTTTCTGCACGGATTTTTGGCAACCAGAATCCATGGTGAGGTTGCTGCGCACAAAATGTATAAGACTGGTTTTCTTAATTGCAGACAAATGGAGATTCTACCAGGGCTAACAATACTGCCTTATAAAGCGGCTGCCAAGGTGCCCTTCAGGCAGGTACAGTTGGTCAGCCCGACAGTGCAATTCACACTGCAGAAACTTTATTCTTGACTTCTTCTTTGCATGATTTTTTTTTCAGCTACCTTCCCTTGCATGTTTTTTTGTATCCCCCCCCCCCCAAACCAAGCCGTGAAACCCTCCCTTTAACCTGGGTTAGCGCTAACCATGCTTCGAGCAACTGGGCCCGTTTAGGGGAACGTTCAGGGTCTTACTTAGAGAGCTTTATCGTTACTCTGTGGCTTTACTAGATCATTTACTAAAAATTGTTTTAAACCCTTTTTGTGAAGAATGTGGAGACTGTTTATTGCCGTGTCTTTGTTTTCTGATTGATTGTCTGACTTCCGGAAAACCAATTCGCCTAATTGGTCCCTAAGTTTTTAGTACCGTAAATTCGAGGGGCTTATTTATTTTAAGCATGTTTGGGGAGGAGGTGGGTGGGAAAGGGTTGATAGAGAGGGGGGGGGACTAATTTGAGAGGGAGGACTGATTTAATGTTGTGAAACGCATTACCAGGGGGAAGGGGGAAGAAGCAGACTTTAAGCTTCCCTACTTTCTGTTGGAGGTCGTCTAGCAAAAGACGAAAAACTACTCCGAACTTTCAGCACGCAAATAAACCATACCGGACAAGTCCACATGAAGTGTTGCAGTCGTGATTAATAACTAATACAGTATAGAGTAGTTTTCAATTAAATGTCGAAAGTAAATTGCGTTTGGTTTGGTTTTGCATTACTTCGCTCTGCGATTGGCCAGTAAAACTCGCGCCACTTTTTCAACCAATGAGAAGCAAAACCGAAACCAATCGCGACTTGCACGCGCGCATTTTCCCGCGCTTTGCGCCGGCTGCATGTAATTACTGTGTATTCTGATTGGCTCATCGCACAGTTTCAGTCTGTTGTGATTGGCTGGAGTAATTGCTTTGGTTTTGGTTCTACGGCATTCCATTGAAAACCGCTCGATCATTAATCAATTAATTAAGAATAAGGGGATAGGAGAGGAGGGCTTCAAACCTTTCTTCTTCTGAAAAAGGGGGTTATTAGAAAGGGGGCCTTATTTGAGAGGGGGGCTTAATAGAGGATTTACGGTAAATGATGTAGTAAACTCACATGGACTGACAACAAACTTATCAACTTTTACTTCTCAAAGTAAAAATCTTTTCTTTATTGGACTCATATTTTTTGTATGACCGCTGTTGCAGCGGACTTACCGTAATTGGGCATTGAGGGGGCAGAGGGGACGGGAGTTCTAAGGCCCTGTTTACAAGCAGGGAGGGTGACCCAAGAGCTAGGGTTACCCTGGCAGGAGGGTTACCCTCTCTACAATTGTTCTTTTTTCATCATGACAACCTGAACGGCCATCATGGCCGATCGAGAACAATGCGAGGCGATGTAATCTTCCCTCTCTCTTAGAAACGGAAAATCTTTCTTGTGAAAGGTCGGTAAATCCTTTCATATTTCTAGCTTCTTCTAGACCGAGTCATGGGTCAAATAAAAAAACCGGACTGGACCAGGGCCGTATTTGACGATTGTAACTTGTCGTTGTCTAGCAATAAGGTAACAATTAACAGCATTCCAAAACACTAGAAAGCAGCAATAACAGGCAGTACAGACAGGAGAATCGAAGTACTTGGCAGAACGTTCCTCTTGTCGGCCATTTTGTATGTGATTAAGTTGTCCCGGGTGGTAGGGCAACCCCACCTGTGAAATTTCGCTTGTAAACCTGGGCTATCTTTGATCCTCCTGCTAGGGTAACTCTAGCAGTAGTAGGAGATTTTGACCCCTCTGCTTTCCAGCACTTTGATTTTGATGGATGATTACTACCAATATTTCTACATTGCTACCTTTAAAGTGGTATCAACGAAATGCCCAGTCATTGGTGAACAAGTTATGAAAACGTTTTTGACATAATAGGTTACCATAGCAACACTCTAACCTGTTGAAAACACCCCAAATTAATAGCTTTAAACGTTAATAAGTCAAAAACTAGCTATCGTTGGGAAATAAATAGCATAATAAAATACAATTTATTGCAAAGTTTAAAAAAATATCGGAGCAGATTAGGACCAGTGTAAATTTATGAAAAAGGTGATTCTGAATCCTCTCCTACATTTGTTTCATTTTTCAAAATATTGGATCTTGACATACTTATTACTTTTCAACAATAAAAATTGGTGGTTACGGAGCTCGTTGTTTAGTTATTTCTCTTTAAGCCAAAATTAGGGGTCTTTTCAACGGGTTGTAGTGTTACTATGGTAACCTATTGGGTGCAAAAAAATCCAACTTGTTCACCAATGATGAGACATTTGTTTGATGCCACTAGAAAAATAACAGCGTATAAAGATTGGTAGTAATAATCCATCAAAGTACAAGAGCTGGAAAGTACTGGAAACCGGTGGGAGCCACCTAAGTTATGTCAACCAAAAGCATTGTGTGAGGGAAATTAAATACCAAAACAGCAGAATCATTGTTCCCAAGGTTTACCTTACATTCTGATCTTTAGCTTGTTTAAACTGCTGTTTTGTCCGGCAAATTTCGATTTTCACGCTTAAGCTGATGTGTAAAGAATCTCCACTTTTCAAAAATCAGTGGAAAATGGGCTTCGACAAAAGACTGATCCCCTTACTGATGGAAACGAAAATGGTTGTAAGATAAATCTAAGCGTCACGCGACATAACAAACTGGAAGTCGATCAAATCAACATCCGGTTGCAGTGTCGCTCCGTGTATGTTTATCGTCAAAATGTTTTCCTTTCTTTCCGTCTTCTTGGTTGCCGTTACCGTGGCTTGTCGCAGACATGGATAACATACTTGCTCGTTTATCGTAGAAGAAAACGTAATGACGGTGAAACCAGTCAAAAAGTAGGTCCTCTGTCAGACCAAGTTTCTGCCATCTTTGAACTCTGAGGTAAGCCAGAATTTATCCTTGAGCTTGATTCAGCCTCAAATCAATTTTTATCTTGTTTTACTTTTTCCAGTGAATTCTATAGGGAATCAGTAAGGGGATAAGTGTCGGATCAGTGTTTTGTCGAAGCCCGAGGAAAACAGACATTGAATCTTATTTAAAGTTTTGTCGTAAATCATTTACAACTTTGAATCCTTAAAAAGCCTTTCCATCATTTTCAATGCCAGTTTGCTTACAGAGTAACACTGCTTCTGGTAACAGTTGATGTGCAGAGTTGTTTTTACAAAACAGTAAAACGTGCAGGGTTTTATAGACAACAGCAAATGGGCGGGCTTTTGGTCCATAACAGGTGGAGTAACAAGAAAACAGTGTCCCAATAGTTACCGTTTCTTTAATTGCTTTTGTCTCATTAAATATGCCTCAAAGAAGCTTTAACTAACATAAAACCTCTCATGGGAAATACAATGGAAATCTTACAACAGTTATCAGTGTACTTGATAACTTCCAGATGTAGCGTATAATTATGTTTTTAAATTGATGTTAAAGAAAATGGCTATACTTTGTCAAACAAAACGTTGAAGTTTTTATTGCAAACACTGAACTATAAGTGTCCTTACTGCATGGATACGGCTACACTTCTTGCAAAATATCGCAATCTACTTTCTAAGTAATGATAGCTTGACGCAACAGTTTTAAGAACAAAGCTTACTGCTCAAGCTTGTCCTCTTTTATCAATTATTAGTAATCTATACAATCACGTTTAAGGATGCATGCACTGAATTCCGTATTTACTTTTTGTATCACGAAAGTTTGCAGTTGCCTTCAAATGGAACTGAATAACAAACCAACTATGACTATATCTGTACTGATGTTTCTGCTGTTGTTGTATCCTTCACTTTATAGTAATCTTTGGACTCATCCAGTTTGTTGAAATCAAAGTATTCAACCTTCTCCAGTAGCATCTTGTCTACTCGTTCAACCAGATCATCAAAGCTTGGCCGATCATAAGCAGTTTCGTTCCAACACTCTTTCATCAAGGCGTAACTGGAAGGGAAATCAAAAACAGTAACTTCTCTCTATCCTACGCAGCAAAATAGTGATACAACATAAAGGTGCACAACTTAACCTTTCAAGCTTAGACTCAAGCTACTATTACTAAGTAGTAGCTCTAATCTTTTCTTTTACTGTCAACAGACTACGAAGAGAAAATGATGTAAGTATGATTGCCAATTCCTTTACATTCTCCTAAGAACTACGTATTTGCAGTTCACAGTCTTCGACATTTCAACTTTTTCTGGAAAATTCAGTATGTAGTTCATGTGTGTCCTATTTTGTATGTGTTAGTAACGTTCAGGGGCACCCAACGACAAGTTTCGGTAGATATCTGTTCGGTGGAGGGTAATTCGCCTTAGGCTTTCGGCGTCTATTAAATAGTGCACTCGGATTTTCCTAACTAAAACGTGGCCTAAGAGATTCGCAATGGGGAAATCATAGTCCATGAGGTTTTCGGAAAGGTCATATTTGTTGTTTTTGCAGTCAAAAACGTCAGCTAGCATTTTCGGAAAGAAAATACCGGTAGTTCCCTAGAAAGTCCGTGGAAAGTTCATTTCAGCTAGCATTTCCTCAGAGGAAGATTTTGTTCCCTACCATTTCAGGTAAGTAAAATTTCAGCTAAATTCTTGTAGCAGACCAAAACATCACTTATTAAACAAACGTCAAACATAATAATGTACTTAAAAGTGCCGTTCGACAGCTCTTGGTTGATTTGGCTCGTTGGGTGCCCCTGAAAGTTGGCGTGAAATTTGTCCTCGAGTTATGTTAGTGTTGATGGTGGGTGGGGAGGGTGTTGGCTAATGGACAGTACATGACTGTCTAACGTAAATGGAACATTACAACTTCCTGTTTGTTTTTCTAGCTGTAGGTAACATTTTGTTTGGCCCAATTTACAATTGTATGCTTAGTGACCTGCCTTTCTGAATGAAGACGAAGCTGGAGGTGATCAGCTTCTTTTGATACAGACCTCACTGCTTTTCTCATATAAATCATGTTGTTCTTATGCTAACAAGAGGCTACGATTAGCCTATATTCGTGCCTGTAAAACTACATTATATTTCCCTAATTTGGGGGGAAACAGGAGAAAAAGAGAAGTCTGTCTGTCTTCCTTTACATCGCACGCGTTGCGCTTATATTTGCTTGAACCTTGTCAACATATATCCCTTTAAAACTTCCGAATTGCTTTACAGGTCAACCATTAATAACAAAAGTAATATTGCACAAAAACAAAACTAAACAGACATAGCAATAAAAAGAGAGAGAAAAAAAATTCGTGGTAGATGCCTTTACAGCAGTTCGAACCTGAGATAACCTGCTCCTAAAGCGATTACGATGACCGCTACGCTATATTTAATTAATATAGACAAAGAGGAGAATACAATTTATTGCAAAATTACTCATCGAAGCATCTCTTGCAGAAATAAATGAAAAAAGAATCGAAGGTTTGCTTTGAAAACATCTTTTGAGCTTTCATGCAATTTCCCACGGCCTGCCACTTTTTTGCACGAAAAGTGACTCAAGTCACGTGCGCTACACGTGAAGATGACCAAGATTCTGTTAAACCCTTCTGTGCAGTGGTGTGTGTTGGAAACGTGCGCTTGGAAAATCGCGACACCAAGACTAAAAAAAGAAGAAGAAGAAGAAGAAGAAGAAGAAGAAGAAGAATAAAAAGAATAGAGCCGAATCCAAACTCGTCGCCTTTCAGGCACGAGTTACTAGGCCACATTTGCATGAGAAAGAGAGAAAGGTTTGTATCAAAACAAGGTCACATCCAGCCTCGTTACCATTCATACGCCAGGTCCCTGGGCTATTCGGCTTTGGACAAATACTACTACGACAAGGTTTAAAAAAGGGTTTTCTGATTCAATCGATTATTACAGGGGCAGGGACAGGGGCAGGGGCAGGGGCAGTGGCAGGAGCAGGGGCAGGGGCAGGGACAGGGACAGGGACAGGGACAGGGACAGGGACAGGAACAGGGACAGGGACAGGGACAGGGACAGGGACAGGGACAGGGAAAGGGGCAGGGACAGGGACAGGGGCAGGGAAAGGGGCAGGGACAAGGACAGGGGCAGGGGCAGGGGCAGGGCAGGGGCAGTGGCAGGGACAGGGACAGGGACAGGGACAGGGGCAGGGGCAGGGGCAGGGGCAGGGACAGGAATAGGGACAGGGGCAGGGGCAGGGGCAGGGGCAGGGGCAGGGGCAGGGACAGGGGCAGGGACAGGGGCAGGGGCAGGGGCAGGGGCAGGGGTAGGGGCAGGGGCAGTGGAAGGGACAGGGGCAGGGGCAGGGGCAGTGGCAGGGGCAGGGACAGGAATAGGGACAGGGGCAGGGGCAGGGGCAGGGGCAGGGACAGGGACAGGGGCAGGGGCAGGGGCAGGGACAGGGGCAGGGGTAGGGGTAGGGGCAGGGGCAGGGGCAGTGGCAGGGACAGGGGTAGGGGCAGTGGCAGGGGCAGGGGCAGGGGCAGGGGCAGGGACAGGGGCAGGGGCAGGGGCAGGGACAGGGACAGGGACAGGGACAGGGACAGGGACAGGGACAGGGCAGGGACAGGGACAGGGACAGGGGCAGGGGCAGGGGCAGGGGCAGGGGCAGGGACAGGACAGGGACAGGGGCAGGGACAGGGGCAGTGGCAGGGGCAGTGGCAGGGGAGGAGCAGGGGCAGGGACGGGGCCAGGGACAGGGGCAGGGGCAGGGACAGGGGCAGGGACAGGGGCAGGGGCTGGGGCAGTGGCAGGGGCAGGGTGAGTCTGAACACTGCTCCAACTTTCTCGCAGCTCACTTTACTCACCACTCACCCCTGAAATAAATCTTTCATGAAACCCCAATAGGGGGATAGCCTGTGTGCAACAAAGGACATAGCAGACGTCTGCACGCAGACTGATAGAGAGCTTTCTCCCCGGCTATTAAAGCATTTAAGGTAATCCCGTCAAGAATGCCTAATAGCATTTTGCATGGTGTGCACTGTGCTTCTTTCTCTTGTTTTGAAGTAACACATGAATCCATGCTGTCTTGTGGGGGTACTCATTACTTACAATCACTACCGCGACCGGAGACACAATAAACTCAGACTTACAAAGACTCTGGACAGATGTCAGGCCTTTCCATCCGGTAGCCTTTCTTAAGACGCTTCAATATCTCCCTGTGACTTAGCAGTGGGTACGGCGAGCCACCTGGAATTAGTCAATGTCACTGGGTAAGAACACATCTTCAATTCTGTTTAAAAAAATATGCCCCTCAAAACTTAATTAAAAAGGCTTGTGCTTTGTTCCAAGGAAGGTAACACAAATGTTGTGATATTTACTGAACATAAAGCAAAAGATTCCTGAATTTTTATAATCTAGAACAAAAGAGATCTTTAGTGCTTAACAGGAGGAGAAAAACCTAACACAAGACGAGCTTAATTGAAGACAATTATGCACAAACAAGTGATAGTTAAATAAGGAACAATTATTCAATGAAATGGAGTTGGATAGCAGTTGATTAGGTTGAGTATCTGCCACTATTCATGTCCCATCCAATAAATTGCCTTCTCTTGGACATCTCAACCAGACTACTGGGAAATGGCTTAAGACATCGTTCTGACAAGCAAGTGGAAAAACTTTCCGCCAAAATAAAGGACTGTGCTTGGAGAGTTGCTGGGATATTAATGGCAAATACTATCCAGAGTTTGAGCAGCTAACAACCAGAGGGAAGAAAAAACACTTAATAGACTGCTTTGTAGAGACTAAAAAAAATTACCAAGAGTTCCAATTTCCCACATGACAACTCCAAAAGACCATCTGAAATTAACAGAAAGGAATAAAAGTGTAAGAGTCTTATGGATAACAATAAAGTCGGATAATTATCTTAATTTCACAAACATGGGTCTCTTAAGTCACTCACAGCCCTCTCTTACAAAATAATGTGTGTTTATGTTGGAAAAGGGGGCATTGAACAATTCTGATGAAACTGCCGTTTATAATTTCAAGAGTACACTGTATAATGGGAGTGACAGGGATCCCAACTGGGGCTCCAAAATCACTGAAAATTAATCTTGTTGTTAAGGGGTGAATTTGAATCCATTAACACCAAAAATGCAAAAACCATTAAGACTAATTCTGTGTATAGGGTTTCTCTTATACAAACCTTCCCACGTCAAATTGTACCTCCACCTAAGTTCAAAAATAAGAGTTCCAATTGCAGATATTAGGATCTAGCAATGTATTGTCTGGAACTAAGTTTGGTCAAATTTAGAAGGGAAAACTCTTACCTGAAATAGCAAATTATGATTTGTGGAAACAATAAAAAATTGGGGTCACCGAGCTCATTTTTAAGTTATTATCATTTAAAACTAAAATTAGGGTGTTTGTAATAGGTAATAGTGTTTCTATGGTAACAGCACGAGAAACCTTCATAACTTGCTCACCAATGATTGTGCATTTGTTTCACTTTGATACCATAAAGGTAACATGAGGTACAAATATTGATAATTATGATCCATAAATGTACAAGAGCTGAAAAGTGCTGGAAACCATTGTTAGCCTCCTTAAAATTGTCTCATTTGCTTTTGGCACTTTTTAAAACATGTTTTCCAGTCACACCCGCACAAAATGAGATGTACATATTGTACAGAAATATTCACAGAGCGAAAATAGAGGGAATAAGTTAAGAAATGTAACTGGTATGTGAAAAGAAAATTAGGGACCACCATGCATTCCAAACAATTAATCCACGCAACAATTATGAGGCCTAGGTCAGGGCTATATTCCATGGTACGTCTGCTCCATGTATTATTTGGTGCGACATTACAAGTCACATTACATAATTATGCAGCAGGAATGTGCAAAACCAATTGGGAAGAATGTCCTATTAACAGATCAGTTATTAATCAGCTGTAATACATACACATCGCTCTTGACACTGAAGATCTCGCCAAAGATCGCTTCAGGAGCCATCCACTTGATTGGCAGTTTCTTCTGCTTCTTGCCTTCATACACCTCACTGTACAACTGTCGCATCAAACCGAAGTCACCAATCTTGAGTTTTTTACCGTGTCCCACTAGAATGTTCCTTGCTGCTAGATCCCTGTGCACAAGGCCCTTCGCAGAAAGGTACCTCTGTAAAATAACCAAAATTTACTATTGTCTACACTAACTAGATCTAAGTACTAAGTTCTGTTTCTAAATGACAGCCATCTTGGGTCTGCCATCTTGTGTATGTGGATGGTCCAAATTGCTGAGAAGACCACAAAGAGACTATAACATAATCAAGGCCTATAAAAAAAAGCACTGAAATAACAAGAAAACACGACAGTCATAGTAACACTGACCGTTGTTTTGCTGTTTAAGAACAAGAATAAATGTTACCACCACTAGAAAACCCAGCTATCAACTTGAGCTTACCAAAGTACAGGTAGCCATCAGTTGACTTATGACACCCAATTCTCCAAATATGTCCTAGGGAGGTGCCAAATTTTAATGGCACTTGGACTACAACCCCACCCCAACCCCAAGTGGAGATATGTTTAAATCAGTCAATATCTGACTACATTTACAACCAGTCAATAATGCTTAATTGCCTGTTGCATCGCTTCATCAAAAAATGAACAAATAGTTTATCGCAGCATGATAGCCATTGGAATGCTTCACTGAAAGAGAATAGACCCATTCGGCTAACTCAATGTTGTACCCAATTCAAATCTCCTGGGCTTAAGATTCTTTGTGTATTGGATTTGCATTATAATGTAGAGTTCATATTTAAATGATATGGAAATACCTGCAACAAAACATTTTAATCCGAAAGGGTTTGAATTGGGTACAACATTGAGTAAGGCAAATGGGTCTATTGTGAAATTTGTCTCTTCAAGGCAGCGTGTCATAGTGTTACTAGTAAGTGGTATCATAACAACTCCACCAGTGGTTCAGTTATGAAAGGCTACACACTGATGTCCCTAAACAGCTGATTTTATAAGAGCTATTTACGTGAAACAAAGAAATCTTTCCACCAGAGTGTTAAAAAAAAATGCCTATTTGGAAAATACTATCAGGCCTGCGACTCTGTCAATATAGGCCCTGTAGTAGATGGCTTTAATTTGAGGCTGCCTATGAAAATAGATTGGATAATATACTTTCGTTAGTGGCTACAGCCTCCACAAATATCCTATAGGTTACATATATTTACGATTTACGTACCATGCCTTTTGCAATCTGCCAGGCAAATTTCAGAACATCAAGTGACTCAAATGAGTCGCAATCTTTATCACATTCATCATCGTTCGCCTGTGTAGGAGCTTCTGAACCTTCAGCTTGGTCTGATGCCGAAAATACAATCATTGGTATTGAACAGGTATGCTTATTGTTGTCATCAACATCCTCTTGTTCTTGTTCAGAAGTGGAGGGACGGGCATTTTCATTAGACACCTCTACTTTCTGTCCTTCTAGATCTGCTTCCTTTTCCTGAAGGAAAGTAAATTAACAAATCAGAACATAAACCACAATGGTTCACTGATCTGGTTATTAACAAACTTTCTTCACTTTACTTGCCTGAGCTGTTTTAACTGGACATAACAAACACAATTTGATTTCTAGTCAACACTACATCTCTATTTTTAAGAACAAATCATCACTGATGTTGATGAGAAATAACAGTTTTCTTGCAACATCTTGAAAAGTAAACTATACAAAAGTAATTCTTATGCAAGAAGTTCCAATTTGTCAGCGTCTTTTTGGATGGACTTGATTATTTAGCTAACTGCTGGAATGCAACAGTCTGAAGAGTGAGGACACTATGCACAGCCTGCTACATCAATTGCTGATTGACTAAAGGTCTATTATTAAAGACATACACCATGTCAACTAAGTTGACATGCATGACACTCGCAATTCATACAATTCTGACTTGAAAGGTGACACAAATCCTGGACTTAATACATTACCTGAATTTGTTAATTACCGGTGCCTATATTCATTTATTGTCATTGTCAGCGCCATCGTGACCACATGTGGGCATTAACCTTTTTATTTCTACTTAAAGTTTTAGAGATTCTTTATTATGGAGATGAACTACTAAAAATAATTCAAGATACAAATGTCAATAAGAAACAAACTGGACTTACTGATACAAAAATAAATTGAATTTGAATAAAATAACATTAAGAGATTGCAATATAAAAAACCGTAAATAAACATCGTTTAAGGTAGATGAGGAAACCTTAACTTGTTGCACTTGAACATGAGGATCACAGAAATAGCACAAGCTACAGCGTAATTAATATCCCGTTTTTTTATAGTGGAATTGAAACTTGTCCTTAACTCAACTTACTGATCATTGCAATTCATATATTTGTCTTTTAACACTCATACAATGTACCTGATCATCGGTTCTGTTTTGTTCCTTTGTTCCTGCATACCATTCCTCATTTTTGGTAACAAGGTCAGCTCCCAGGGTAGAACTGTTTAACTGTACATTTATAATCATATATTATATCATTGTAACTCACTTGTCATTTAAAGAAATGCAAACTTGACTTTCAGTTTTGTGACGTCTACCTTTAAGTTTTTGAATCAAAAGATGCATATCATAGACAAGACAAGACAAGACAGGACAATATTTGTCAACTCACACTTAAAACTAATAACAGAGGATCGTTATATACATCACAGGTTCATTAAAGAGAATGTTGTTATCAGTTAAACAAAAACAATCAGGTGAAATGCAGGTAAAATTAACTTCATAGAGCATTAGTTCAAATAATTATTTCTATAATCAGTTATATATTAGGTAAGATGCTTAATAAAGGACCTCTGGCACACTTGTGTTATCACACACATCTTAGAGATGCCAATTGAAGTCATATTCGGAGGATCAACAATACCTTTGCAGCTGTTTAGCTTATTCCCAGCTTCTTCTACATTTTTTCTCCTAAAGTGGCCTAAAATCACCTTGGATCACCAAAAATTCCCTTCATTTTAAAGCAATAACTTTGGCCAAAGTCTCATCAAAGTGATCTAACTTGTCCTAAGTTATGTCGACTTTGGGTCCCAGAGTAGGCCTATAACTATCATTGCAAGGTAAGAACAAATACTGTTACCTGACTTCTCTTGCGCCTAAGCCAGTGAAGCAAGTCTCCATGAGGTATGTACTCAATGATCAGAAGCAGTGGTTTAGTTGTGGTCCAACAGCCAAGAAAGCTTAGGACATTTGGATGCTCTCCCACTTTCTTCATTAGCTCTATTTCGTCCAGAAACTCTTTTCTCTGTTCTTCGTTGGCATTTTCTTGAAGTAAAGTCAGATAAAGTGAAGTGAAGTGAAGTGAAGTGAAGTGAAGAGAAGTGAAGGCAAGACAAGGCAAGGGAAGGCAAGGTAAGGTCAAGTAAAGCTTTATTAACACAGGAGCCCATTCAGCTGAAAGGCTGGTATCCATAGAGGCCCAGTATAAATAACATCAGGTTAAAAATAGATAGATACTTTATTGATAAACTTCACAGCCATAGGCTGAATTACGTATATATAACTATTAAGATGTGTAATATATATGTGGATATAACAATAGTATGCTAATAATGAGAAATTAATAATGCTAAAAAATGATATTACTGAGATCATATAACTATGAGTATGGCCTATGTAGGATTTCAATCATTTCTGGCTTTATTTACACGGATGCACCATGATGTAATAAAACAGTTTCTTGCTCTGTTGGTCTTAAAATTGACGTTAAAAGTTTGCGCGTGCCTAAAGGCATATATCAGGCTCTATAATGATGGTAATAACTTTTGTAGGCGGTAAAAGTGACTAACACAGATTATTATGATGGACTTCTAATAACTCTATATTGACTGATGACAAGGCATTTACATAACCCATTCTCGGGCAAATGATGGAAAGCACTCTCTTTTGGGCCCGTTCGTAATTGCCAATTAAGTATCGACCTGATGCAGCTAATATAAAACAGTAAAATAGGAGTTTCAATTGCAGATATTAGGATCTGGCAGTGTATTATCTGGAACTAAGTTGGTTAAATTTTGAAGGGAAAACTCCACCTGAAAAAGCAAGTTATGATTTGTGGGAACAATAAAATATTGGGGTCACCAAGCTCATTTTTAAGTTATCATCATTTAAAGCTAAAATAAGGGAAGAGTGATACACTTGTTGGAACAGGATAATCACAAACTGACCTGATGCAGCTAGTATAAAACAGTAATAAGTCAGCCTGCAGGACGTTTGCACGCTTGAGTTGGGTAAAAAAGTACAGCTGTTTGGATGCTTTCATTTTGACCTCCAACACGTGCACGTTCCACATCAGGTCGCTCAGTTTCAGTTTCAGTTTCAGTTTATTTTTGCCACTATATTATAAAATAAATGTTTATTAAACTACAAGAGATATTACATCATCGAAAAAAGAAAAGCATTAGGCGAGGATGCCCATATAGAAACCATTAGGGCTTATTCGGGCTACAGGCACCTCAAGAAAAATACAACTATAAAATGATAATTTAGGCGTCTTTAATTTGTAAGCACATTTAGGTTAAAAAGCAAGAACACAAGCAAACAAACAAACAAAATAAAAAAAACAAGGGGAAGTCAGTTCAGGAGGAAAGCTTTTAATTTAGACTTAGATTGAGAAAAACTGTCAGCATTCTGAATTTCTGTATTGAAAGAATTAAACAATTTAGGTCCTTGAAAGCGTAATGCAAACTGTCGGATATTTGTTCTACAAGAAAATAAGTAAAAGGCATTGGAGTTTCTAGTATTATAATAATGAATTTGATTAGTCAGCAAAAACATGTCATTGAATACATCAGAAATGAGGCCTTTCTTTAAAGAAAACATAAACTTGCCAATTTGAGATCGATAAGTATCACTGAGTTTCAGAATTTTCAGCTGCTTAAATATTGGTTCAGTATGAGCATCGAATACGCTTCTTGATATGATTCTTAAAACCTTTTTCTGAAGTAAAAAAATGCGATTTAGATTAGAAGGATAGGTCGATCCCCATACTGATATGCAGTAAACAAGGTAAGGATAAACTAAGCTAAAATACAAGGTGCACAAAGAGGAGGTGGAAAGGCAAAAACTTGGTTTATAGCGGAACACCATACCTATAGAAACCCGTCAACGGCTTTTCTCATGGTAAAAATGGCTAGCGGTATTGCTCGTGGGCGCGTACGCACGACAACGACGACGGAGTCGCCCAATAATTAATAATATCCTAATAATTATTATTATAATCCAACATGGCGGCCATACTCCACCTGGCCCAGCTGACCAGCTAGTTTACAGCGCAAGTCTTTGATACTGGACATCCGTCTTATAGCCAATTGACACCTGTCAAAACAAGGTATCTGCTGACCAGTTTCACGTGACCATATCGCGGGCTTAAGTTAAGACCGCATCGAGGTCAGCTGTTTTTTTAAGTTCACCGCTGACCAGGTACTTGCTTTCGATTGGATCGCAGACTCAAGCCAGGTGTGGGACACCCAAACCAAATCGAGGCTTTTAAATTTTTCGCGCCCCTTCTGCGGTTCGTAATTTCACATTCAGTTGGTTTTCTTCGATCGAAGTTTCTCTTTCGCGTAAAAAGCATAGAAATCAAGAACTTCTCAAAAAATACTCCGGAAGGTGAATTTTCAAGTGATGGAAGGAAGGACGAAAGGTTTTTCTCAGGAAAAGCTTCAAACTTGGATCGATTGTGCGGTTGAAAACAGTATAATTCAACGCTTCAAGCGCTTTCACTTCACCACGGCATCTTGCATCTCACCAAGAAAAGTCACTTAACAGTTCTGGTATTAATGGGAGGAATGAGTAGCTTAAACTCTGTGGAAAAAGCTCTTTCTTTGGACAAACCGTTTGCTATTTTTGCGGATGCTTGTTTTTACTTTACTGAAGCTTACGTATTTTCAAGTGGTAGAAACCTCTACAACACAGCACAGGACAGTGAGGTAAATTAAATAAATAGAAGCTTGACATTTGGTTTAATCGTTGTTACTTTTGTTCAGGAATGAAACTTGTATTTTTCTCTCGAATGCATATAAATAACAATCATCTGTACTCCTTTTGGACGCAAAGAAGTAGTTGAATTGTTTGTTTGTTTTTTTGTTACGTTGTTTTCTTTGCATGCGAACGAGTGTTTTTACTCGGCTTGGCTGACTGTTTTTCGATCTTGGTACCTCAACAGCGTTAAGAAACTTTTGCCCTTATCTTAATAATACGTAATCACAATGAGTCCTCGTAAAATTAAGCATTAAAGGCGGAAACTCAAGCTCGAGTAAAAAAAAAAAGCCGATCATATGCATGTGCATGTGCACGTCTCAAAATCTGACATAAAGTTGTGATAATGCTGTCAAAAAATTCAAAGACCAGTGCGCCTCACACGTCATTTGAAATCTTCGTCGAAAGCGGCCTGTAAACAACAATATTAAGTTTCGCCATCTATAAACATGTCGCCTTAATTTGTTTGAACCGGTAAGAATCAGCGTTTGGATGTTAAACACCGAAATGGGTTGACTGGCTGGGCTGGCTTTGATAAATTTTATTGTGGACGGGTTTGCGAGAGAAATGAAGGTGTGGTTTGGCAAGCGCTTTCTTTGTTAAGTGGATGACGCTTTGCCACTGAGAATCATTACTTGAAGAAGGTTCTTCGGAAGACATGGGAAGTACCAGTAAAACTATCAAAGCTCTTTAGCGTTTTGTGTCAGCCAAGGAAAGATTTTGTGGGAAATGGCGCTATTATTCAGCTATGTCGCGTTCCGAGTGATTGCTGCCTCAGTGATTTCTTTTGACTACTCTAACCGATCAGCACATTTATGTCAAAATTGCTAAGCAATTTTTGTTACTTGTCTAATTTCTCCACCTTCTCCAAGAATCTTCGAAGAAATATTATTCGTATGGTGCTTTGTTTTCTTGTAATACTTATGTTTGTTGTTCTGTTGTTTCTGAACCGCGGTCAATTCCTGTTGACTGCTCTTAACGATCAGTTTGTACCCTTTATTGTTTTTTCTACGGGAATTTATGTCAAAATAAATACCGATTTTTCTAGATAAATCAGTACAAGCTATTTTTATTACAAGCTAGTCTTGTTTAATTTCTCCACCTTCTCCTTCTTCCAGCAAAACACTCGCATCGTGCTTTGTTCGCTTGTAGTGTTTTTTTTTTATCCGCTTTGAATTCCGTTACGCTTTCATCTGAAAGTAGTTAGGACTCACGAATGTCTGTTTTTTTTTTCCAAACGTTTGATATCGAAAACTCTTCGTTTTCCCTGCTCCTGCTCAACTGTTTTGGACACAAATGTAACTGGCCCAAATAAAGCCATGCGATAACATTGCCATAACTTCGTGACAATAACAGTATTAACAGAAATTTCAAGCTCACGATACAACTTTTTAAAGACATGTTTCGACATGACTCATGCCATCATAAGTTTAATGTGTTGTTTCCTTTTCCAGTGTTTATAAGTAGGTTTACAATTTGAGTACGTTAGCAATTTGAAATTTAAAATACAGTAACAGTTACAATTATGCGCGTGCAAATGCATGAGTGTGAATTACGTAATCGAGTCACAAGAAGCAAAAATCGTTGTTGTGTTGTAATTGCGCATTTAGTTCTGGTTTTAAGCGGCTGATGTAGATCACTTCTTTGAGCTTAAGACAATGTCTAGTTTTAGCTGAATCTATAATCTTGAAGCAGTGAACCGAGCATTTGCGTTTACAACTAAGTGAATCGTTCAGGTGTTTGAAAACATGAGAATCATCGTTTTGTCAGTTGAGAGATCCTCTTTTACCCTGGTTGTAAAGTGGCGTGACGTCTCCCCAATGTAACGGGAGTTACATCCCGCTCAAGTAAATTGATACACAATCAGAGATTTTAACGCATCTGGAATAGGATCTTTAAAACTGAAAAAATTCTTGATTTTGAAAGAAGAAAAAACAATTCTGATGTCTATATCTTTGCAATAAACGTTTAACAAGCGTTTTAGTTTTTTGCGAGCGACGGTAGAGAAATCACCCACAAATGGGTCGTACTCAAATTGTAAAAGTACTTATAAACACTGGAAAAGGAAACAACACATTAAACTGATGATGGCATGAGTCATGCCGAAACATGTGTTTATTAACGCCAATGTAACGGGAGTTACATCCCGCACAAGTAGATTGATACACAACCAGAGATTTTAACGCATCTGGAATAGGATCTTTAAAACTGAAAAAATTCTTGATTTTGAAAGAAGAAAAAACAATTCGATGAACTGCACCTCAACGAACTTGATTTACGTAATAACATGTGCAGGATGTGGACATAATTATATAGGAGAAACGGGTGATGTCCTGAGAAATAGTGACAGTTCATAGAGACCCGCACACACGTATGCTAGGAGTCAGCAAGCATATTGATGAATCTGCTGCGGGAATGACACCTCAGTTCACTATCTTTCCGTTTTATAAGATTCTCAGCCCCTCAGAGGGCATGAGAAAGAACAAAGAGAGGTTTTTTATTTTGAAGTATAAACCCGCTCTTAATGATTTGAAATTACGCTAATTGCTCGCGCGCGCTTAGAATTACAATAGCCATTATAATTGTAATTACAATTACATCAATTCGATGAACTGCATCTCAACGAACTTGATTTACGTAATAACATGTGCAGGATGTGGACATAATTATATAGGAGAAACGGGTGATGTCCTGAGAAATAGTGACAGTTCATAGAGACCCGCACACACGTATGCTAGGAGTCAGCAAGCATATTGATGAATCTGCTGCGGGATTGACACCTCAGTTCACTATCTTTCCGTTTTATAAGATATATTGATAAGATATATTGATGAATCTGCTGCGGGATTGACACCTCAGTTCACTATCTTTCCGTTTTATAAGATTCTCAGCCCCTCAGAGGGCATGAGAAAGAACAAAGAGAGGTTTTTTATTTTGAAGTATAAACCCGCTCTCAACAGAGCTGATGCAATAAAGCGATTATGAATCACTTCTGAAGTCTGGAAATCTTTACACAAGAATATATATATATATATATATATATATATATATATATATATATATATATATATTCTTGTGTCAAGATTTCCAGACTTCAGAAGTGATTCATAATCGCTTTATTGCAACAGCTCTGTTTCGTATAGCCAAATACTGACTACACTCATCAGGCAATAGGGAATAGATTCGTCGCTATTGCCTGATGAGTGTAGTCAGTATTTGGCTATACGAAACAGAGCTGTTGCAATAAAGCGATTATGAATCACTTCTGAAGTCTGGAAATCTTTACACAAGAATATTTACAGCTCCTGAAAAACCAGCTCCACGAAAACCATTCTTCAAACATTGATTGACTGTATGCTTGACATGATACAGCGAGTTGAATTCAAGACCAATACTCACCCTAACAATCTTCAGAAAAAGCTCAGTAAAGACGTAAAGGAAATTCGGGAAGAGAAGAACATCTTCGTAAGAGCTGACAAAACGACAAACTATTACAAGACAGAACCCAACGACTACGTGACAACAAAAACGTTACGAAAACCTACAAGAAGACAAACCCCAAAGTGCCGGACATGATAACTCTGAAAGACAAGACAATCGCAGAAAAACTCAAGCTTGACGACCGTATTGAAGCCTCAGCGTCCAGAGACTCATTCATAACACTGAAAGATCACAAACCAGATTTCATAAACAACCCGACCTGCAGACTCATTAATCCATGCAAATCCGAAATTGGCATCATCAGTAAAGACATCCTCGACCGAATTAACAAAGAAATTACACAAGCGACTAAAGTGAACCTGTGGAAGAGTACGAAAGACATCATAGAATGGTTCAAGGCAATCCCAGAAAAGGAAAAACATGCATTCATCACCTTTGACGTGTGCGACTTTTACCCATCCATATCTGAAGACCTGTTACTGAAAGCATTAGATTATACCTCAAGATTCACCACCATCACTCAACAAGACCGCCAAATCATTATCCACGCGAAAAAGTCCCTCCTTTACCACCAAAACTCTCCATGGATCAAGAAGAACACAAACGACATGTTTGATGTCACAATGGGCTCATACGACGGAGCAGAAACGTGTGAGTTAATAGGAAATTACATGCTGTCCTTGATAGCATCCAAATTCAAAAATGAAGTTGGCCTGTACCGTGACGATGGTCTCGCAATTTGTAAAGCCACTCCGAAAGAAATCGAAAAAACCAAACAAGAAGTCAGCCAAGTGTTCAAATCAAATGGCCTCAAAATCACAATTGATGCTAACAAAAAGATCGTCAACTTTCTTGATGTCACCTTCGACCTTACACACGGCAGCTACAAGCCATACATGAAGCCCAATAACAAACTGTCGTATGTCCACCAACAGAGCAACCACCCCCAGGAATACTAAAAAACATCCCACTCAACATTAACAAAAGATTAACTAACATATCATCCAGCAAAGAAGTATTTGACGAATCCATTGCACCTTACCAGAAAGCTCTTGATGAAAGTGGATACAGCCACAAGCTGACGTACAATCCTTCACAAGAGCAAGCTTCGAAAAACAAAAGAAAACGAACAAGAAACAGCACATGGTACAACCCTCCTTTCAATTCAAACGTCAGAACTAACCTTGGAAGAAAGTTCCTACACATAGTCGACAGATGCTTCCCAAAGAACCATCCAATCCACAAGATTTTCAACAGACACACTTAAACTCAGCAACTCATGCATGCCAAACATGAAGACTATCATCTCGTCACACAACAAGCACATTCTCTCAAATTTAAACTCACCAACGCAACAACCTGACACCTGCAATTGCAGAAAAAAACCAGACTGTCCACTAGAAGGAAAATGCCTCCAGACAAATGTCATCTACCAAACCACAGTAACCACAGAGACAACTGAAACGTATGTCGGACTGGCAACAAACTTTAAGGAACGTTACAGAAACCACCAGACATCTTTTCGACACTCCAACAGAAGAAATGAAACAGACCTCTCGAAGTATGTTTGGAATTTACAAGACAACAAGAAGCCTTTCCAGATGAAATGGAAAATTTTAAAGAAATGTAAACCCTACAGCAACATGAACAAAAAATGTAATCTTTGTCTGTATGAAAAATTCATCATCATTTGTAGAAAAGAGCTGTGTAGCCTAAACAGGCGAAACGAGCTAGCGAGTTCATGCCCCCACAGAAACAGATATGTGCTCCAGAACTTTAGAGTAACGCAACTAAGACAAAAAGTATCTGTTACCTAGATACAGTCTTGAATGTAACGCATCCCCATAACAACCAACCATATTTTACTGCCAGTTCTGTTAGTTTTAATACTAAATCGTTGAAGTTGCCTGATGAGTGTGGTCATATAATTTTGAACCATACGAAACAGCACTGTCGCAATAAAACGATGATTACTCCTGAAGCCTGAACTCCTGTGAATTTACATATATATATATATATATATATAACCAAAAAGTGGATTGCAATCCTCATCTACTATAAAGTGCTCAATAGCAGAGCTAGAGCTGCAAATAACTATAATCCAATAGTTAGGTTATTTGAACATTTACGGCAACTCTGAAGCAATCATCTGGCAACTGCCAGAAATAACGGTTACAATCACAGAAATTTGAAATACAGAACAATGCATACATTACATCACATACTAGGCGTGTCGCGTCACGCGGGATCGTTACCGCTAATTACATAATGACATTTCTTAACAGAAATTTCCTAACATGTCTACAACACGATGTCAGCTCATTTCTTTTGTTTAAACTTGCCATTTCTGGTTTACAAATAATGAAATATTTCTCCGACAAACACAAATTGCATCTCTTAGTAACATTGGAATAAGAGCTAGCTTGTTTATCTTGCGCCATTTGATGACATACTTAGTGTTCTTATCTTTGAGACCCCATATATATTTACTAAGCTCGGTAGCATGTTTGTAACGCTCTTTACGGAATGAACATACATGGTTTCTATACCGCAATTTGAACGCAGTGTCACAGAGTCCGATGTATGTTTCCTTTGTGGTTTCTGTTGTGACCTCAGCCTGGTAAATGACGTTTTCCACATTGCAGCTTCCATCCATGGGACACGTGTCAGGTTTCCGACAATTGCAGCTTCTCTCAGTTTGATTATTAGTGTGTGTGGATTTGTTAATTTCGGCTTTGTTATGGTTAGATATGATTGTTTTGATGTTGCCCATGCAGCTTTAGCTTAATTTGAGGGTGTTACGCTTAAAAATTTTGTGAAGTGGGTTAGATTTGGGGAAATGCTTATCAATTAGTGAAAGGAAGCATTTTCCGACGTTTGTTTCTACGTTCTTGCTATAGGGCGGGTTGAACCATGTGATGTTCCGTTGTCTGTTTCTCCGTGGACGTGGTGTCTGTTTTGGTGTGGCATTCAATGACAGATTGTAGTGATATCCGCTTTTGTTAAGTGCTTCTTGATAGATGGACTTAGCGTTATCGAAGCATTCTTTGTTGGAAGATATCTCGGAGAGCCTCTTGTTGATTGACTCAGGGATGTTTTTCAGGATGGATGGTGGATGGTTGGATTTTGTATGCACATACAGTGGGACATTGCCTTCCTTTGTGTAAGGATAGTACTTCCCACTTTTAAGGTCAAGCGTGACATCTAGGAAATTGACCTTATATATATATATATATATATATATATATATATATATATATATATATATATATATATATATATATAATATAAAGAAACTGTAAACTTCTGTGTCGAATGATGATGCTAAAAACAATGAAAACCCAAAGTCTTCTGTTACTTTGCTTTTGCATATAACAGCCAAGAACTGGAAAATACGACTTTGCTAATATTTCGTCTTTATTAAAAGACTTCATATTTTATTTATTTATTTATTTCTACATATGGCCATATATATATAGATAGATAGATAGATAGATAGATAGATAGATAGATAGATAGATAGATAAGAGATAATGGCAGTGGGGCAAACTTCTAGCTGATCTGACGGATGTAATAACGTTTCGGCTGTTCAGCCTTCTTCAGATTAAAAAGTTTAAAAACTAAGAATTTAAAACTATTTACAATGGTTGTGCTAGTCTGAGGTCCTAGCTTATATAAGTCAGATGATTAACAAATACAAAAAAGGTGAGTGACAGAAGTTATGTAATCGATCCAACGTAACAAATTCCCCGCAAGGGGCCTCTGAACAATCGTGATTAGTGTCATAACAAATTCCCAAGGCAGGGCCCTTAAACAATGTAATAAGCTCCCTACTGAGGGCCCTTGAATGGCAAAATTGAAACAAAAATAACAGAATCCCCCAACAGAGCCACTGAACGCAAAAGCAATCACACAACCTCTGAAACTATTTATGATAAATTAAAGAATACAAAAGGAACTGGATAAGAAGCAATTCATTAACCATGCAAGAACATGTGAAATGCACAAGTTATTTGTTGTAATTAATACGATTTTTAGAGCGAAATTCACGCCTCTTGTTAAGGCCATGTGGGTTAAGCGTGAATAATTGCGTCATCCAATATGCTTCTCTGGTAAGCAGTAATTGGTCTAAATGTGCAGTGGTTTGAGAAGAATTAATTTGTTCGATGATAATAACATTTATATCAGAAAATTCATGTTGGGAGCTATTAAAGTGGACCGCCAATTCACATGTTCTTCTATTCTTAAGCATACTAGATTTGTGGTTGCGAAATCTAATTTTGAATTCAGTCGATGTCGAACCAACATATTGCAATTTTATTATCATCGAACAAATTAATTCTGCTGGGAGTCCATTGTTTGTGTAAACCTCCTTATTCTGCCTATATATATATATATATATATATATATATATATATATATATATATATATAGTATATATATATATATATATATATATATATATATATATATATATATATATATATATATGGCCTTCAGCTTTTCTTTTTACAATCGCTACATACCAGACTGGAATGGTGTTCCATCGAACATCATGCATGCACCTTCTTTAAGCAGTTTTAAGTCCTATCTATTACATTATTTGTGTCAATTTTAAATCAGATGTAGCTTGTGAGTGACAAGTATGTAATTTAATTCGGTTAGCATTGGATTGTATTTAAATTTTACTTCTTTATTTTTAGTGTTAATCTCAAAGCAAGAGTGACTTGTAAGAGACAGGTATTCGATTTGATTTGATTAGGTTAGCTTTGGGCCACATTTAAATTTCACCTCTAGTTAGTTTTTAGAATGTGTAATACAGTAATAGCCCACGTATAAGAACCTGAATTTTCCAATTTAGAGACAAGTATTCGATTTAATTTGATTAGGTTAGCTTTGCGCCACATTTAAATTTCACCTCTTAATTTTTAGAATGTGTAATACAGTATATAGCCCACGTATAAGAACCTGAATTTTCCAATTTAGCCTAAATAGGTTCTTATATAAATGGTACTTAAAGCAAATTTGGGCTACCAAGGTTCTTAAAATAGGTTTTTATATTTTTATCTGAATTTTATCTGAATATACTACATACATGATAAAT
>JAEMWC010000416.1:470000-532500 GCA_016490735.1 Pachyseris speciosa | reverse complement strand
GCCTGTTCGCTCGGTGGTCGAAGGAGATCATGAAGTCTGAAGACCCGCAAGTCTAATACGGCTGAAAGAAGCCAAGTGTGTTTTCTGTGCTTGCCAAACCATGAAGAGATATATTAATTTGACTCTCTGGTTTGGGAGAAGAGATTAAGAGCCGGGCAGAAAAAAAACTCTGAAAGCATCTCTGGTCTAAAAAGCGGCTTTGCTAGTCTTGGTCGATTTCTGAAAGGTTGCCGTGCTAGAATTTGCGAAAAGGAGAGGTGTTTTGGGAGTTTAGGGCAAAAAAGTCAGTGATATTTTCGGAGTGTCTTTCGCTCGCGGAGGGCATAACATTCATTGCGGCCGAAGTGGGCGCTGTCTTGCGGGCCACCGAAGCCGCGCAACACTTCGTCAAAATTCGGAAACATTACTGAAAATTCATTCTAGAGAGGGAAAAAAATCAGCATGACGAGAAGTCCGTCCGTTTTCGATGAGTATCTTAAAAACAATCCAGGGAATAGTTGCATTGGCGCGCGTGGCAAATATTACCAAGTGCGGAATATACTCGTGGTCGGTCGTCGAGTAGTTGTATAAACACATGTACAGCAGGTAGACATGCTTCCGAATTCCAACATAGAAATCACTTTTTCGTCGATTAACTCGGTTATTTGGATTCTATGGAGGCTTGTAAACATCAGCAAAACGTATTTTCAAGCGAGATAAACACCAGCGAAAAAGTATTTGCACGCGAGATATTTTAACAAGTCGTTGTGTTACGCATCAGACGATAGGGATTAAATTTCACATCTCATGCAAATATTTGCGATTTGAAGCCAACAAAAATAGTGAAGTGTTTTGTTCTAATATTTTCACTGTCGTCATTTACGTTGATTTGTAATACGATTTTCATTCCACTTGACGACAAAAATGAACCCTTCAAAATCGTTTCAAATGACGAAAGCACGCGAAACGCCAGTCAAAGCTCTGTTTCGAACCGGAAACCGACGTGAAACAGCTTACTCTTTAATCTCTCATAATTTTTCCCTTGAACATAGTTAACTCGAATTTTCGATCTTGCTCACGAACAGAAGTTGTTGGTATCGGCCAAGCCCTATCTTCAATTAAAAACAGCTGTCCTTATTATTTTATTCTATTTCTGAACTGACAACAAGCTTTTAGAGCACTAAGTTAGAATCAAGTCCGATCCTGCTTTATGCCGTTTTCAACCAAACCACCCTCTTCAGCACTTTACTTATATCGGCCAAAGCATTTCCGAAAGAATTAAGGGTCAACCAAGAAACCTGTGATTTGGTAAGCTGAAGCCACTCTAAATGCACTAGGCCAAGTGGCCTTAAATCTACCAAAGCAAAGATTGAGCCCAAGCATTAGCAGCCATTGACAGCTGTTTCGGCCTTGTTAGGCCTCATCAACATGGCATAGCTAATGCTGAGGCTCAAGTACCCACATATCCATAAAACAAGCAATAAAAACGTAAAGCTTGTGGGATGTGGCTGGAGTGACAAGGATACCTCACAATTTAATGTGATTTGGTAAGCTGAAGCCACTCTAAAGGCACTAAGGCCAAGTGGTAGCGGGTATTACCCCTTAAATCTACCAAAGCAAAGCGTTTTCATTGCTTGTTTTATGGATATGTGGGTACTTGAGCCTCAGCATTAGCTATGCCATGCTGATGAGGCCTAACAAGGCCGAAACAGCTGTCCATGGCCACTAATGCTTGGGCTCAATCTTTTCTTTGGTAGATTTAAGACGTAATGCCCGCTACCACTTGGCCTTAGTGCCTTTAGAGTGGCTTCAGCTTACCAAATGTTAAATTGTGAGGTATTCTTGTCACTCCAGCCACATCCCACAAGCTTTACGCTTTCATTGCAAGAAACCTCTGCGCTCTTTTCATTTCAGAGGAACTTTTTAAGCTGATTTAGACTCAAAATATTCTGCTTACCTTAACGTTAACGTTCGCAATGCCATAGGCCGAACCCTATCCCTAGCTCTAACCCTAGCTCTAACACTAACCCCAACCCTAGCTCTAACCCTAACCCCAACCCTAGCTCTAACCCTAACCCCAACCCTAGCTCTAACCCTAACCCTAAACCTAACCCCAACTCTAACGCTAGCCCTAGCCCACAACGCTAACCCTAGCCCTAATTTTAACCCAAACTCTAAACTTAACAATAGCCCTAAATCTTCTGAGAGCTGTTTTCAAGTTGGACAAAATCTATGCGCGCTGGCTTAATGTTAACTAAGGCTGCTGTGTGCTGTTTTTAAGTCAACCAAGAATGTTGCGCACTGTTTTCCAGCTAAGGAAGCTTCTTGAGCACTATCAGTAACCAAAACACTGGTAATAAGCGCTGAATTTAAAAACTTCGACCATTTCCAAGTCGGATGGGTATCTTGTGTGCCGTTTATGAGTCAAAAAGGCACATTACGCATAAAGAATACCCTTGGGCGTTGCTTCATGAATGTTAATAAGGCAGACCTATGAAGGGCTTGGTGGAGAACTATGCTAAGTGGATTTTTAGGTGAACGCGTTTTTTGGCCCTTGTTTTCTCGAAGACTAAGCGCAAAGCAGCAAAAAAGAATACAGGGCAATGTTTACCAAATAAAAACAAGCCTGTATGCAAAACACCAGCAATTTTGGAACAAAATTAAAAAAAACTCCCAAAAATCCACTTAGCATAGTTTTCCACCAAGCCATTCAAGGCAGACTGCATTGAGGTTTAGGTATCCCGCGGGAAATCTGGAGAGAATGGTTCGATTTCATTGGTTCCCAAGAAAATCGTGCAATGTCATTGAATTTTCACCATCATGGAATCATGTGCCAGGTCAAGGTGGAAAACTACTGTGAGAGTCTTGGGGAGTGGTAGAGAGAAAGGCTTTAGTCACCCGCAAGGAAGATCAAATTTCAAATAAAAATGGCGGCTGCTTGTTGCCCGGGTGAATTTTCACGATAGCAGTATGCCGGTCTTAGAAGGGAAACACAGCTTTTTGAAACAGTTAATCGGAAGAAAACGTTCTAAGGAACACTCGACAGGTAGCAATTGGTCAGTTCATAGCGGAAAAGTCCCTCTTCGAGGACAGATCGTGGTTTTAGCGAGGCAGACGAATTTGGCTCTTCCTGGAATAATCACAACAATGGTAATGGTAATGAGTTTAAGTACCGCACATATCACATAGTTTCTTGGCAGTTTACAATGCTTCTCTAAGGTGAGATTGGACGTCAGCTTGTAAAGGTGCCTGTGGTGGCCGCTGTCAGTCCATATTTGATCCCACTCGCCCACCCAGCCCCCACATGAATGTCAAAGGCAGAATTTTAGACTTTCTCCGAATCGTTTGGGCACTTCTTAGATCCACCTTCCCAAAAATTACAGGTTTGAATGTGAATTTTTACGGTGCTTTATCTAAATTCACCGATTCGTTCTATTCAAAGCAATTTTAGCGAACTTTGCAAGGAACGGGTCAAATGAATTGTGTTTCAAAGTAACTGGTAAGATTCACTTTGTTCGCCTTCGCGTACATTTACTAATTGAACGCGTTTGCTTTTGAGGCATAGATACCGGCTGAATAAACCTTTTTATCTAGGAAAACTTATTGTCTGTTTTTGTGTGTCTTTTTTTCACAGAATTTTTACTCAATCTATGTCAACAAACCAAAATCCTAGCAAAGTCCTAGCTGATCAAAATCACAAACCTAGTTATCACAAGATAGAAATCTCGAGCTCATGATCTAATTGTTAAATATTTGCTTGGTAAAAAATCGCTAAGACATCACACCAGCCCGGTGCAAAATAATATAATTATATAAAACATGCCAGTGGTAACCAAAAAAATCCGTCAAAGCACCCTTTCAGAAGGCCAGACTCCTTTTTTAGGCGCTTTTACGTTTTCATCAAGTTAAATAAATCAACCCAAATTTTAATTAACGCATTTTTTCTCCAAGCTACAAGTTACACCGTTTGTAGTACTGTACTCAATCCATGTTTCTATTTCCTTTTTTGGCTGCTCATTCAAACGGATTGTGACTCTCGCTAGCCGTTCAACGTTTAATGCTTATATAGACGAACATATCCCTCGTGAACGCCTCCAGGTGTCTTGTTATACTTATAGGCAGGGCAAGAGATTTCAGTTCACTGATCAATATAGAATGGTCAATTAAGTCAAAAGCCTTTCTATAGTAAAGTTCTAAAATACAGTTTACGTACAAAGACTAAAAGAAGACACTACGTTAAAAGCTAATTACAATACGAAATTAATAAGAGAAGCCCCTATCAACTATTACAATAAAAAAAACCTTTTGTGCGGCGGCAGTAAGTGACTGTATATATTCGGTTTTCATTGTGTCGGTGGGCAGCTCATTAAAAATTTTCGCTCCACTAAAAAGAAAGGTGATTTTCCTAAAATTTGATTTCATCCTAGGTAACAATACCCTACTGCTCTGCCTTGTAGAATAGCCATGAATGTTCGAAAAACTGGTAAATAAATGATTGAAATAAATTCGAGTAAATGAATTCAGACGGAGAAAAAGCTTGGTCTACTGAAAATTTGTATTAAATAATAGAGAGGGGTAAATACATATTGTCATTTAATGAAGATTACAAAGATGATAATATCTACAGTATTAAAGCACCCTTGCACTAAATTGGAATTAACCGAAAAAAATGCACTTATTAATAAACAGCATCAGTCAAGTGACTGTGTAGCTTACGTGAATCCAATTAAAGATAAACAAAACAGCATTATTACTAGCTTCTAGCAGCTGGGATTCAAAGGCCAGCTGCCATTGTGTATGCATGACCGAACAATTAGCGTACCATATTGTTGATATGAGCTGTTGATATGAGCTGCTAATATATGGAACTGCTACATTTGTTCTGGAACGAACCTTTGACTGAGATGAACTTCATCTGGCAAATGAATATCATTTCAAGTATGGTACTTCACACTCACCATGCAATTCTTTGATAGCAACAATCCTCTCCTCTCCATACGAATGGAGCCAGTCTTGCTCATTCGCAAAGTACAGTAGACCATCTGTCAGTTTCGCTTTCTTGACTCTTCCAAATGCTCCCTGGCCTAGTTCCTCAATGAATTCTGTTCTGATTGGGGGTATTTCGCTGGCATCCAACAGTTGGATGTCCTTCCCACTCCTAATAGGATTAAGGTAAACAAATTACGATTCTTTCAATCTCACCCATAATACATAACGTATAACTCAGGGAAGTCAAACTGCACATCCTTACCGATTGCGTTTTCATAGACAATTTGATCAGTGAAGTTTTTAACCCCATGAAAACGCTCACTAAAGTCGTCTGAAATTATACCTTATCTGTGAACATATCTTGTTTAGTCCAATCCTTTACATATAACTATAGCCATGTCCCTAGCAGGGAAACTATTAGTTTGGTACGCTTCCACGATAGCACCTTACTTATGCCATACCAAATAAATGTGCTAACCTTCTTGTACGTTGTTGTCTCTTTTTGTAATACACAAAGACCATAACAAGCAGGAGGACAACCGAGGATGAACCACCAACAGGAAAGACTATCTTCAACAAAACTGTTTCAAACAATACATCAGAAAAGTTTCTAAGATGCTAAAATAGTTAATAGGTAAAGAAGGTATTTGGTGTGCTTTGGCATGCTTGTGTTTTGATTTGTTGCTCATGTTAATGTCTAGTTGCAAAAAGAGTTCTATATTCGACCTAATACACCTTTTGCTGTTCATTTACAGAAAATATCCATTCATTTGTGTCAAAATTTGTTCATTATGGTCAATATACTTTCATTAACCCCAATATGACCTTCATTTACGCGAAAGAAACGTTCAAGAATAACATTTGCACATGCATTAACATTCGAAATCACCCAAAGATAAACAATACATGTACCTTCCTTTGACATTCATTGGTTGTAATATATTTTCATTTTTATCTAGAGAAAATTCGTTGTCAAGAAACGACAATCAATTGCATTTTTGGACAATTCTTTTTCGACAAAAGACTTTCAATAACACAATTTACATGAGAACTCACAATCATTTGCATTACACAGGGTCCGAAATTAACTTTTTTTCTATTGGCGCCAACTGGCGACAAAACCAAAATTCTTGGTCGCCAGGTGGAAAATTCTGGTCGACCAATTGTGAAATTCTGATCGCCAGTGCAAAATTTTTAGTCGCATTGGCGACCAGGAAAGCGTAATTTGGGACCCTGTTACAACTATTCCACCATTTCCATGGCGTTAACAATCTATAGAGTGGTGAGACAAACATTACAGTTTTTCACCTATAACATTAAGAGGAAACAATAGCTCGTTAGCGTAATTCTTTTGCACAGAGATATCTCGCAAAACTTTCATGAGTATTCGTTTATAGAACAAGGGGCTGTATGGACTTTTTTAAACCCTATTTTCATAATCCTCCCCTTGCAGATATAAATTCGACCTCTTAAGAACCTTTTAAGTACAACCCGTACGAAAATGTCGGACCTGACAGACGCGGAATCCGGGCTGACCTCGGCATGACTACCATTAATTGACCCAAACATCGGCAAAACAAGAACCGGACTAAAGAAATGCCTGGCTCCAAGCTGATAAGCCAGACAAATGTTACGCTGGTGCCCAGGTCATAGCAAGCCATACAAGGAACTAACAGGGACAGAACAAGACCCTGACAACTACCGATTACTTTTTAAAGTTGGACGCGGGCATGATGAGATCCTGCCACGACACTAAAAAGAGCCAGACAAGCTACGTTTCGTTTCTTACAATAATAAAAGCACGAACAGTGTTATTTATAAACACACCTGCATATGTCACTACGGTCATCAAGCTGCTAC
Source organism: Pachyseris speciosa (assembly GCA_016490735.1). Taxonomy (NCBI): domain Eukaryota; kingdom Metazoa; phylum Cnidaria; class Anthozoa; order Scleractinia; family Pachyseridae; genus Pachyseris; species Pachyseris speciosa. The sequence goes on along the minus strand of JAEMWC010000416.1, from coordinate 525,672 downwards.
ACTGACCGCAAATCGGAAAATTACCGAGTCCTCGTGAGAAAAATCTCAAACTCGATCCCAACGATCAGTCTTTTCATGAAGGGCACCTTGTTGAATCCGCAACTAAATTATTTGGCGAGATCCATCACATTACATACAACCTGTTAAATCGAAAACTGTGCCACTCAATACTTTGTCCATTTTCAGAAAACAGTCTGACTCATTTTGAAACGAAGATGTTGCGTTAACGGCTAAATTGCCCATCAAAGAGATTTTAAAACTTCTTGAAAACCTGACGACATTTTATTGGGACATAGGATACAATCACGATCACTCTAATTGGCCATGTTCTAATGCGGCAAGGGCCTGGGAAGGAATCCAAACTTCATTGAAAATGAATTGCATTAAGCTAAATCGATTCTCATATGGAAGTGTATCTCAAAATAAGTACTTTCAGCAAGTTTTCACAAGTTTGGTCGAAAAGTCACCAGTTGGCATGCATTTAGATCTTTAAAAAATCCCATAGAAATGTCTCTATTTCGGAAAGTTTGTCCCTCCAAACCATACAAAAGTCTCAAATTTTCACAATTTTCAAGCTCCGATTCAACTGAACAGCGTCAAAGTTGGTTAGATGACCATTTTTGAGATGCTCTTTCATGCAGTGTAAACAATGTTTTTCTAATCGATAACTTTTAAAACTCATTCCGAGGCCCTTACTCGCTTAGACATGGCCAATTCAGTTGGTCAGGTACGGCAGCAGGAAGTCATAGCAGGCGGTTTTATCAGTCCAATCGACATAAGATATTTGTTTGCAGGACAGGTGTCAAACACCTCTCTGACACATAAAGCGGAGCACCATACCTATAGAAAACCGTAAACTGCTTTTCTCATGGTAAAAATAGCTAGCGGTATTGCTCGTGGGCGAGCACGACGACGACGACGGTGGTGTTGCCCAATAACTAATGATATCCTAATAATAATCCTAATAATCCAACATGGCAGCCATACTCCACCTGGCCCAGCAGCTGACCACCTAGTTTACAGTGTACACCCAGCGTACACCTTTGATACTGGACATCCATCTTATAGCCAATTGAGACCTGTCAAAACAAGGTATCCGCTGGCCAGTGTCACGTGACCATATCGCGGGCTCAAGTTAAGACCTCATCGAGGTCAGCTGTTTTTTTGTTTGAAGTTGACCGCTGACCAGGTACTTGCTTTCGATTTGATTGCAGGCTCAAGCCAGGTGTGGGACACACACCAAATCGAAGCTTAATTTTTCGCGCGCTTTCTGCGGCTCGTAATTTCACAATCAGTTGGTTTCTTCATTTTGAGCAAAACAACTTCATCTTCTTCGATCGAAGTTTGTCTTTAAATTCGAGACTTTTGTATGGTTCGCGTTGGTTTCTTCATTTTGAGCAAAACAACTTCATCTTCCTCGATCGAAGTTTGTCTATATTTTCGCGTAACAAGCATAAAAATCAAGAACTTGTCAAAAGATACTCCGGAAGGTGAATTTTCAGGTGATGAAAGGAAGAGCGAAAGATTTTTGTCAAGAAAAGACTTCAAACTTGGATCGATTGTGCGGTTGAAAACAGTATAATTCAACGCTTCAAAGGCTTTCACTTTACCGCGGCATCTTGCATCTCACCAAGAAAGGTTACTTAACAGTTCACCTGTATTAATGGTAGCTTAAACTCTGTGGAAGAAGTTCTTTCTTTGGACAAACCGTTTGCTATTTTTGCGGATGCTTGTTTTTACTTAACTGAAGCTTACGTATTTTCAAGTGGTAGAAACCTCTACAATAGCGATGTTTCTCGTGACGTCACGCCTAGGTCACGTGGGGTTGTTTATTTCTCTGGTTGGCAAAAACACGACGTGGTTTGATGTTTCTTACTACATTTACTGCGTAAGAAAAGGGTTTGTGGGGAGAATGCCGGTCAGCTGCTGCGTAATAAATTGTACAAATCGGTTCACAAATGCATCGGAAATAATTTTTTAGATTTCCTGAAAGTGAACCAAAACGGACCGCGGCTTGGATCAATGCAGTTCGTAGGAAGCATTGGAAGCCGTCCGAGTCCTCGCGAGTCTGCAGTGTTCACTTCTTGTCAGATACGAAGCTAATAACTGTGTAAGCCGTATAGTACTACATCAGTGGTTGTTTCTACCATAAATTCTTCTCTTTTGTACCGTGTCTTGAATTTCCAAACTATTCATTGAATTTAGGAAGTAAAATTCGCGCTCGTATAACTTAATTTATTTAAGCCGAATCGTGGGAGACAACTTTAATCTGCTCTTCGTCTTCTTCAGGGAGGACTAGCGATGAACCAAATAATCCTGATTATATTCCAAACTCATTTGGCCATGGGCTATGGTGATGATAGCTTGGCTCTTGAATTATCTTTGAAAAGAGAAGCGCGGAACGAACGCGGACTTCGTAGGTCCCAAGCTAAAGATGACAAAAATATAAAACTAGCCAGTGAAGAAGAAACGGAAATCTGAGGTCGAAAGTGGATGATATAAACTTCAATCTTGAACAAGATACAAACGCCGGTGAAGGTAAAGACGTATCGTGGAAATTGTTGACATCTAAAAATAACACAATCGCTTACAGAATACTTATATATGGATTATGTCATAGATGATGATAATCAAAATGTGATGCGTGAAAACAATCAATCAAGTTAAAATGCATTGTTTAAAGCGCTGATTAATACACAAAATTATTTTAATTTTCAAAATTTACAGTAGAATAATTTCAGAAATTTTCATATGGATGATTCTTTATTATGTGTGGATTTTGTGATTTTAATTCCACTTTTTCTGTTCTCCCTTTCTTTAGAAAAGGAAGACACTGAAATGCGTGATCCTGGTGATCTTATCCAGAAATACCAAGCACCGAAAGAAGAAAACAAGTCTCTTTATAGAGAGGTTGAAAGAATCCGGGAAGAAACTGAAACAAAAATCTCTGATCTAACCATAAAACACCTACCACAGAAAGAGGAAAATAAGTCTCTTTATGGAGAACTTCAAAGACTTCAAAGTTATTAACCTTCCGTTTTAAAACCTTCCTTCAGAAAATTGTAATTTATTCTAGACTGCAATGAAGTTTTCTGTGAACGTGCCGAATATTGACATATTTAAGAGCTTTAACATGGTCGAAGTATAAGCATCACAATACGGTTAAGATACTGGTTGGGATCTCCCCACTGGTGCTGTATCTTTTATTTCTAACGCTTTTGGGGGAAGGGCAACTGACAAACTAACAACAAAGAAATCTGGTTTCCTTAACAACCTGGAGAATGGAGACCAAGTTATTGCTGAAAGGGGCTTTTTAATCAAAGAAGAATTAGCCTCCAGGGGATTAACACTTGCTATTACCAGTTTTACAAAAGGATTCAAACAATGTCAAACAGTCAAACATGAAAAATGTAGAGGAGTCTAGAAGACTAGCAAGGGTGTGGATTCATGTCGAAAGAATGAAGAGTACTCAGTGTAAAAAGAACACTCTATTTCAGTTCTATTTTGATTGAGAAAAATTGTTCCGTTCCTTAAGACAGAAAATTCTCCCGGTTTTTCCATTCAAATGAAAAGTGCTTCTTGAGTCTCCGAAAATCCTTACCACAGCCTCCCATCGCTTTTCCAATGGTCTATCCCTAAAATAAAGTAGCCAAAAAAATACCCAAGGGGTAAATTCACGCAGCGATGGCCCTTTGAAAAAGCTTCTCATTTTCATATCAACACAACGTGTATCAGCATCCTTATTATGATAATAACTATTCGTTTCTTCATTATTTATGTTAGTCCTGGGGTCGAGAACAGCCCCTCGGGTGCAGTCGATTTGCAAATTTGGATTCAGATCTTAAAATCTGGATATTTCGGATTTCACTGCAGTCCAACACAAAATCCGAAAACGGATTTCGCGACGGATTTTGATGATTGAAATCCATGTCGGGGAAAGATTCCTGTCAACAAAATCCGCCGCGAAATTCGTTTTCGGATTTTGTGTTTGATCGGAAATTCGGATCCAGATTTCCCAATTGACTCGGCACCTCTACTTAGCTGAATTCCAGGTTGCGCAAATAGTGTTTGCGCGTCTTTGCCAAAGACGTGAACCGACCAATCCCCACTGTCAGGGTTTTGCACTAGAGTGCGGAAATCATGTTTTTACTCTATGGAAGGTGAAACGTGTTCATTTCTAGAGATCGTTGGCGGGCAATGTGGTTTCAGTAGCAAGGATAATGTCTGTCAAAGTCATGCATGCCATTGCCCAACTGCAGCCGTACTATAGATAAGCATGAGTACTATAGATAAGTTGAGCTTATTCTCGCAAGAGCGCATCACTTTTCACGCCCGCAAAACATTGATCAACTCAAGATATGTCCTCGCCATCGGGAGACACTTGGTCTTGGCTGTAAACGCAACGTTCGTTAAACCTGCAGGGATTTACAGGGACCGCGCAGCATGTTTTCGAGTGGTGTTGGGGGGGGGGGGGGGGGTAGGGGAGGGGGGCTAAAGAAAACGCGTGGAATTTTTTTCCACATCTTCAGGGATGTTGCAAAAAAAAGTGGGGGGGGGGGCTAAGGCTCCTCCAGCCCCTCCCTCTGTGCGGTCCCTGATTTAGCGTCCTCTCTTTACGCGCGCCAAATGCGCGGCTTAAAACAATGCAAAGCCAACAATGTTTTAAAAACTCTCTTTAACAAGAGTTTGATTTGAATTCGTTTCGGTAGTTCCGTTGGTTCCGTTCGTTCTTTTCCGACAGTCTCGGTTGTTTCGGTTCTGTCGCAGGTTTCGGTGGTTTCGTTCCGGTGGTTCCGGTTGTTTCGGTGGTCCCGTTCCGGTGGTTTTGTTCCGGTGTTCCTGGTTTTAGCACATGCCGATTTTTAGAGCTAAATCCAAACAGCTGCCACTCGATTGCACCTGAGGGACTGTTTCTCGACCCGGACTAACATAAATAATTCGTTTAACCTACCGAAAAATAAAGAAACAAATAATTATATTAATGTGTTTTCTTTGAGGACTTTTGCGGACGAAACACCATAATGGAGATGCTGGCCCACGTTTTGTTCAGATATGCAACCGAGACGCTTCACGGCTATTGTTACATGAATATACCCCTTGATTATTATTTTTTTGATATTTTATCTTTAAAGATGGACCATTAGAAAAGTGATGTGGGGGTGGGGGGATTTTGGGAGACAAGATTTATCCCGTGGGGTGTTTCACAATCTGTCACGCAATCGACAATAACGCCTTGCATCAATCGGGTCTTACCAGCTCTAGAGTGAGCTCTTATCAGCTCCAGTTCCAACACTCCAACACTAAAACAGATCTAAGTGTGTCACACATATCTCAACAACTTACCCAGGCATTTGGTTGATGAGCTGCAGCGTTTCTTACATTCACATATAATTATAGGCAAATTTGACAAAGGAATTCCTGAAACTTTTACGTCAGATCTAGTTTGGACAACAACTCGGCTTCATTCTGCCGCTTCAAGACAATCCTTGCACCTATTCGACTCCAATATATAGTGGTAAGTCAAATTCATTATCAAATGAAATATGGAATGAGAATACTAGTTAATATGGAGCGCTCATTTCAATGTAACCGATGCGAATAGTCAATGTAAACAAATACTCTGAGGTCAATTTGAGGTCACTTAGCGCAAAATTTCTTCAAATTGGTCGACTTATTCTGAAGCGCTCGCAAAACAACCCAACCAAAATTTTAACGTACGTTGAAACACTATATCTCGAGACTTCAAAACTAAAATTTGGGGCAATTCGGAGAATTCCAATAACCAGGAGCTTGATTTCAGTTTTGCCTATAAACTTTCGCATTCGTGAGCTCTTGTCAACTGGCCATTTAGAAAGCGGTTAAGAAGCGTTGATTTTACACTTCAGAATCGGAAATCTGTCGTAAATAGGATGCTAGATGTCCATTTTATAGAAATTAAGTGTTAGATTGCCGATAGGTTGACATGTTTGGTTACGCGAAGCAGTTTTTTCGGCCGGTCTATTTTCCCTTGTGAGGCGGCTAATTTCAGGCGTCAGACGGGTGAAATCAAAAATCTCAAATAATTCCGAAAATCGACCGTATTTCGGAAAATAAACCCCAGGAGGTTTGTAAACTCGTCAGTACCTCTCTATAGACTTGAAATGGGGGTAGGTTAGGTTTTCGTCTGTGGCCACGAATTTTCCGTTTTGCTCGATTTTCCTCTGCATTCTCTCTTAACCACTTTCCCTTGTTCCTCATATTGACAACGTTGTAATGATCTCTGCTGCTGTTTCAAATTTACAACCTTGTTTCATAAAATAAATGTACATGTATGCTGATGCCTATTACATCAATACATTATAACTTTTATTAAAAATTTGGAATGTATAACTTTGATATTGTAGCATCAAAAGGATTGCATCACAGACTAAATGTTTCAAAAAGCACTGTATGTAACTTGTAGTTTTACTTGATTGAACAGATTCTGTAGGATAAGCTTGTCTGTAGACATAAAGTTGCTTTGTCACTTAACATTGAGTTGCTTTATTGATTTGCATTTTTTATAATTAAAAATAATGTTCCATTAATGATAAGAAAGTAATTAAAATTTGGTGTGCCTTAACGTGGTTACCAAATTATCAAACACTAAATAAATTAACAAGTATTTACTGATGACCATTGCAAGTCTGACATGACTGCAAACTTCTCCAAGCCTGCGATCGAGAAAAACGAATACACTTTTTTTTCGTAGAACGCCCTTTGTTTGTCTCGCTTTGCAGGCGTTTATTTTTCATTCACATTCTTTTATTAAATAAACAGTGAGTATTATAAAGAATATTAAATCGAGAAATGACATCATCTCGGATTTTTTTCCTGAGTTTATGTCATTTCTAAATGAACAGTATGCGTAGTAATTAAAGTAACCAAAAAAACAGCAACATCTTTTTTACCCGGCCATACATGTCCCGGACATGTGCCATGTCCTGCGTGGAGACTGGCATCCTTTTTATGAAGCCAAACCCACGCATCGTGCGGCTGATCGTTAATTCTGTGGAACGAAATTACTTTTCCTTTAATGAATCGAAGCTGTAAGGGATATTGTCTCCAACTGAATGATACCATAATGGTTTAACGTGGCCACTGGTGACAAACTGATACGCTTCAAGTGACTCGAAGGCCTTTAGACTCTGCTTCATGTAAATACCTGGCGTTTCGTTTAAATACGTATACAGATCCCAAATGTTAAACCTGGCCAAAAACTGGGATTATTTGTCCATCCTTTCAAATTATATGGGCCAGGAAGGCTACTTGCACCTTTGTTGTAGCTTAATTTAAAATGAAATCGCGATCTTACAACATGATCGAGACTTTTTACGTACTCAGACTCGCACTTAAAAGCCATGAAAACAGAACGAAGCTGGCTTTTTGCCAGCCACTAAAGTGCGCATGTCTAAGGATGACGTCAATGTTTATAAACAAGAAACATCGCTATACAGCGCAGGACTGTGAGGTAAATTAAATAAATAGAAGCTTAACATTTGGTTTAATCGTTGTTACTTTAATACAGGAATGAAACTTGTATTTTTCTCTCGAATGGATATAAATAACAATCATCTGTACTCGTTTTGGACGCAAAGAAGTAGTTGAATTGTTTGGTTTTTTTGTTACGTTGTTTTCCTTGCAAGCGAACGAGTGTTTTCACTCGGCTTGGCTGACTGTTTTTCGATCTTGGTACCTCAACAGCATTAAGAAACTTTTGCCCTTATCTTAATAACACGTAATCACAATGAGTCCTCGTAAAATTAAGGATTAAAGGCGGAAACTCAAGCTCGAGTAAAAAAAAAGCCGAGTAAAAAACAGCCGATCAAATGCATGTGCATGTGCACGTCTCAAAATCTGACATAAAGTTGTTAAAATGCTGGCAAAAATGTCAAAACCCAGCGAGTTTCACTCGTCATTTGAAAAACGTTTTAGAGATTTTCGTCGAAAGCGGCCTGTAAACAACAACATTAAGTTTCGCCGTCTATAAACATGTCGTCTCAATTTGTTTGAGCCGGTAAGAATCAGCGTTTGGATGTTAAAAACACCGAAATGGGTTGACTGGCTGGGCTGTTCTGTTGTTTCTGAACCGCGGTCAATTCCTGTTGACTGCTCTTAACGATCAGTTTTTACCCTTTATTGTCTTTTCTACGGGCATTTATGTCAAAATCAATACCGATTTTTCTAGATTAATCAGTACAAGCTCTTTTTATTACAAGCTAGTCTTGTTTAATTTCTCCACCTTCTCCTTCTTCGAGCAAACACTCGCATCGTACTTTGTTCGCTTGTAGTGTTTTTTTTATCCGCTTTGAATTCCATTACGCTTTCATCTGAAAGTAGTTAGGACTCACGAATGTCTGTCTTTTTTTTCCAAACGTTTGCTATCGAAAACTCTTCGTTTTCCCTGCTGCTGATCAATTAATTTGGACACAAATTAAACTAGCCCAAATAAAGCCATGCAAAGTTGCTTGGTGAGAGTGTGCAGCTCCGATTCTAGGCTTGGCCTGGCTAAATATATATATGGCCTTCAGCTTTTCTTTTTATAATCGCTACATACCAGACTGGAATGGTGTTCCATCGAACATCATGCATGCACCTTCTTTAAGCAGTTTGAAGTCCTATCTATGCCATTGTTTGTGTGAATTTTAAATCAGATGTAGCTTGAGTGACAAGTATGCAATTTAATTAGGTTAGCTTTGGATTGTATTTCAATTTTACTTCGTTGTTTTTAGTGTCAATCTCAAATCAGGGTGACTTGTAAGAGACAAGTATTCGATGTAATTTGATTAGGTTAGCTTTGCGCCACGTTTAAATTTCACCTCTTAGTTTTTAGAATGTGTAATATTAGATAATATTCTTTGTATGGGAATTTACTTTCTCCCAATTATTGTCCAGTCATGTACTTTTTTTGTATTAACTTAGATGTATTCGCATGAAAAAGTATTATTAAACTTAAAACTTAAAATTAAACTTAAAGTAAGCTCTTTGTCATCAATGTACACATCCTCTGGACTTCCTTCTCCTGCATGCAGTCTTTCAATTTATTTTATTCATAGCTGGTCACACCAATCTTGTGGTATGTTTGGATGACATTTGGCACTACTGTTTAATGGGATTTTTGATGTTTGATGGACTATGTTGCACAATTTCAAATGTACATGGAGAAATGTGAGACTAGTCCTTACCTTTCTTACAAAATAGAAAATAAAGTTAAGATGACTAACACGGATTTCCAACACTTTTGCTTTAGTGAATCATTACCTTACCCCCTCATACTACATTGTTAATTACCTTGATAGTGATATCAACCAAATGCCCAATATTTTATTATAAATTTGTTTAGTCTTGCACTTGGGTGGCCAGAAAAGCAGCTTGATTTCTTTTTGAAAACACTGTAGGTGCATTGATTGATGAGCTTAATGTCAGCAAGCAGTTTTTTGCGATAGTAAGGTCAAGAAGTAACTGATGAAAAGAAATATCTTGCTCGTAATGGATATCATCTAAATATTTTTATTGATTTCCATTTGGAGGCATACATATATCCAGAGGATACACAATTTCTGATTTCCAACTGTCTCATGGGAGGTAGGCTTTGGATAACTGAAATTGCATTCATTATGAAGTAATGATCTGAATCACTATATATCTGATGTCGGATACTGATTCAAAATAGCATTCACCAGGCTTCTCTACCAATTTCTAGTGGCTCTAAACCATAACTAAGTAGCCTACAGTTGAACGGGGAAACAGAACTGTCCTTAGGTATTGCTCTAAGATGTTAAGAAATGTTTTGTGTTAAAAATTTATAGATGCAAACTAGCGTTCCAGGTTCTTTTTTACACAAAGTATTAAACATTATTTTTTAAAAAAACCTACCTCAAAATTTTTTTTTTCTTTTTAACGTCTCCAAACTCAATTTGCAAAGGAATTTTTATTACCTTACACAATAGAACGCTTGTTTTTAGGAGGGGTGGGGGTCCAAATCCGTAAAAGGGGGTTCATATCTGCTAGCAGTTCTGGACTAGGGGGTCCAAATCTGATCCACAAGCAGATCTGGATTAAAGGGTGCAAATCTGCGAGGGAGGCGGGGAGGGGGTCCAAATCCACTTTGCCACTGGCTCAGATCACCTTTCCATACTGTTTTTTACAGCACTGGTTCTGTAGCTTGAGTGAGGTAAAATGGGTGATATTACAAGCAGACTATAAGTAAATGCCAGTAGAAAAAGCATGCTTTTGGATGTCCGCTTTTAGGCTTGGCTAAATATATATATTATCTTATTTTTTAAGTTCAACTTCATTGGTTAGCTTCGAGATGAAATGACTGTTACTAAAATGAAATTTTGGCGCAAAGAGTGAACCACCGTTTAGCACGCAAACAGTGAATTTACCTCCAGTTAAATCCGTTAGTGCTCATTATGTTGGTGATCGCTTCTTTGTTGTTTTTGAGGTATTTACGAGGATATTTAAAAACGTTTGAGAAATGTCACTGGTCGCATGCCTCAGACAAAAGTGTGAGAGTTTTGGGAAAGAATAAATGTAAATTGCGAGGGTCTGAACGCAAAATAAAGTTGAAGTCCAGAACGAGGTACATGTCCACTGGAACTGTGATGAAAGAAGAGGCTCTTAGAATTCATCCTAAATATTAACGAGAAGGGTAAGCTACGTTATCTTGTGATAAACGTTTTTCTCTTTTGATTTTTATCTATTTCATTTTTGCGTACCAAAATGTTCCACTGGCCTGAATGCATTCCATGTTCGCAAGTTTCAATTGCGAAATAAACGACGACAGGAAGCTTTATGATTTTCAGGTCTTTTATCGGACAAATGTTGTTTTATTAAAACTCAGTAGGGTTTCGAACTGTTTAGGCTAATAAACGTAAACTAGTCATCTTTGAGCGAGGTGGCGCCTTAAACGTATATGATTCTAATTGTACAAGTTCAACACTTTGAGTGACCTGGTCGCACCATCTGTTATTAACTGCATAGAACTGAATTCACACCGAACTACACACACGAAGCTAGTGTGCTTTATTTACGTTATTGAAAACACGAGTTTAATCTATTTAAATTTCGCAAACAACAAAGTATTCCAATTCTCTGACCGGCTCACTTCAAAGCTCCGGCTCACGCAACACGTGGTAGTTTATACCTTCCGCGATCAGTTCCACGCAAAACAAGAACGGTTTAGGCTTGGCAATTTACTAACTGCAGTCACCGTCAACTAGTTCGTTTACAAGGCGTTCAAGATGGTTTTCATACACTTTCGTTTTACCTACTGATCACTTTTTGTCATTTGAATGGACATTTTTTAGTCTGTTACTGCAGTATTACACAGCGTCGTTGTAACAGTTTCCTGATAAAGCTTTTATCCTTTCTCTTTTGCAGATGAAGTGACTGTTTTTTGCATTGAAAATGGAAAGGAGCAATTAACTAACTCCCAAATGAAGCAGTAAACGAGGCCATCACAATCCATGCAGATCACTTACGCACGAAAGAAACTACAGCGGGTTGCAGCTAAGTGACCTATGTGTCTATCCCACCAAAGATATAATTATTAGCGACCTTTTAGCTTATTTGTCGTAGTTACGTGAGAGCAATATCATATGTTTGTTAAGTTTACTTCATATGAATCTTTCATCTTACTAAACTAGCCTGATTAGTGCGACCAATGTATATATTTTTTAATTTGTTTTACACAAAATGAGAAACAATCGGGACTGTGTAAGCTTATATAAGTAGATTTAAATGCGTTATACTGTATGTATTTTATGAAATCAGTTTTATCCGATGAATCTACATCAATAAAACATTAAATCGTTTCTGATTTGTGTTTACATGTGTTGTATGGCCGTATTCAGGTTGGAGTAAGGCCGGGCGTATTATTCTGTGATTACATCACCGATTATTTTCGATGTCAGGCTAATGTTGGGCTCATTTCACGCTTTTTCTCGTTGTTGACAACTTTTCATTTCCTGCTCATGCAACATTAATTCCCGCTACTTTTTTGGCTCGAGTTAGGCTCTTTACCGCCCTGCCCGGTTCTGCTCATATTTGTCGATGTTATGCCCGTGTCAGGCTGAAATGTCTGGCCGAATTCACGCTCCCGCTCGGTCAGACATTTTCGTACGGGAACTCAGAAGGCACAATACAGTATACAACTGCATAGTGACAGTTAAATTTCCCCAGAAATGCCACGAAGAAATAGAATTCCATTTCAACACCGCAAAAGGATAGTCGGGGCCTTTGAAGATGTCAACGAAGACTACTTGATAGTTGCAGATACACTCAGAATCAACAGATCCACTGCCAGAATTATTGCGTCGAGATATGTTAGGGAAGGCAGAATCACGGGAAGGCCACGAGGAGGCCCAAACCATGTTAGGGTAGATAATGAGATGAGAGACTGCCTTAATGAAATTTTGAACGAAAAGTGCATACTGACGCTAACACAGCTTAATCAAGAGCTGAGATTACGCCTTCTTTGAAAACCTAGAATCCGCGACCGCACTGTGGCAAGAACCCTGGAAGGAAATTGTTATTTCTTGTAAAACTGGCCAGGCCTGTTCTTGCGGAAACAAACCGCCCTGATGTCATTCAGAAATGACTGGACTATGCCAACTGATTCATGGGCCATGCAATGGTGAATCACAGTGTTTTCAAAGACGAATGTGGTTACAATATTTGGACTGAAAGAAGTCACGGAAGAGCAAGAACAGGGGAACAGGCCTATATACAGGTTGGTGGTCAGTGTAGAAAAAATATTACTGTCACAATGGCTATTTCACCCACCAATGGTCTGGTTTTCTACTCTGCAGTTATTGGTCGGATGCATACCCAAAGATTTGATGTCCTCTTGGCACAAACAAAACTAAACCTCGATCCTGACGAACATGTTTTCTTCATTTATGATGAAGCGCCAGCCCGCCATAACCCTACTATTTCCGGTCCCAACACAGAACTAAAAAAGTTACAACCTACAGTCCATTCTTGAACATTGTAGAACAAGCAATAAGTTCCTTCAAAGCGGCAATCAAAGCAGACATCAGCTGTCCTGAGATACAGGAACAGATGAATAACATAGAAGAAGCAAGACACTAGGAAATTGCTCTGGGATATTATCACACTCAGCTGTTGCTGCAAGCCCCACAATGAAATATTGGTACCATTACGGCAGCTTAATGCTGACAATGATATCATTTCATGCAAACATATTTGCCATGATGCCTCACTAGTGAGGCAATTAGAGGCATGAATCGTTCAGCAAATTTGATATTGCCTCTTCAAAATGTTATTATGGTTGTAATGTTTGTCTCCCCGCACTAAAGATTGTTAACTTCATGAAAATGTTTGTATAATAATGCAATTGATTGTATAAGTTCTCGTGCAAATTATGTTATTGAAAGTCTTTTGTTGAAAAAGGGTTGTTCAAAAATGCGATTGTCGGTTCATGACAACGAATTTTCTTTAGACAAAACATGAAAATACATTTACAGCCAATGAATATCAAACGAAGGTAGAGTTTATCTTTTGATGATTCTGAATGTTAATACATATGCAAATATTATTCTTGAACGTTCCTTGCATGCAAATTAAGGTCATACTGGTGTTAATGAGAGTATATTGACCATAAATTTTGACACGAATGAATCTATATTTTCTTTAAATGAACGGCAAAAGGTGTAATTATAAATATAGACCCTTTCTTATAATGGCGCCGGACAAAATATTCTTTTATTTCTATGGTAATTAGCCTAATTAGCCTCGTCAGCATTTGCAAAATTAAATAGATGAGGTTAGTAAGCCTAATAAACATACACACAAAATGAGAGAGGCTTATTGACTTGAAGTTCGGCAAGTTCACTCCAACCTCTTGCCTTGGCTTAAACACCTACTCAACAATGGCAACCCTAGTAAACACGATACATATGGTAAGTTGAGTCGACTCAAGGCTAAAGGTCTCCGCAAAGATCCTTCCACTTTGAGGAAGACATTTAAAACTGAGAGGACAATCATTTGTTAACACTATACGGTACAGCCAGAGTTAATTTCTTCTGTATTCCATTCTTTTCAAAACTAAAAACAAGAGAAAACGTCCGCGTCTATTCATGTGTCCTTTTTTGATTGGTTTTCCAAGTCTAGGCTGCTTTATATACCAGTTTAACCAGCTGGAGCCGTTCTTTAATTGAAGGATCAACTCAATTCCACCTTCGAGAGGATTAGGGGAAAATAATCTGGGGATGGCCACGACTAGTATATCAATCCGTTGGACTTGAGCCAGATAACCACAAGTTTCTCCTCCTGGTATCCTGGCTCCATCTGGGATAGGAACACCGGTAAATCTCATATGGTGATCCCGGAGTTGTACATACTTTATTTGCACATAATTTGTTTTGGTTTCACCATGCAAATACTGATTAAAATTTCGGGAACGACTGTTAAAACGAACTAAACCGAATAAGAACTAAGCAGAAGTCGTGGCGTATTTAGATTTATAATTCGAGTCGGAGCCAAGTATTGCAAGAAAATGTTTATAACATTGTTTGTGAACAATTCTTATTTTCAGGCAGTTACTAGTAACGACAGATAAAGACCTAGATGACACCAGCTAAAATAATAGAGCAAAGCAAATCAAAGATGTTCGAGCAAGGTAATTCAACGGATGCAACAATAACTTGTTACACGGCTCTTCAAAGTAAGAGCACCACACCTCTACTGACAGGAGACTGGTACTAATTACTAATTACTAATTACTAATAACTAACTTAAAGTGTCTATATCGTCTACTGGTTTTTGGTGGTTCTGATATATACATAAGGAGTAGATAGCTGTTCAAAAAGGTTTTTTCGAATTTCGCCGTGTTTTTGCCCTGAAATCGCCGTTCAAATTTCCCGCCTGAGCCACGCCATCAAACTTGACCGAGCTAGTAAGGGCATGGGTATATTCCTGATCTGACGTCACAAACTGCTTTGCATGCATGTTTACAGACTTAATGAGGTGCAAATCAGTTTGTGACGTCAGATCAGGAATAGACCCACGCCCCTTACTAGCTCGGTCAAGTTTGATGGGCGTGGCTCAAGCGGGAAATGTGAATGACGATTTCAGGGCAAAAACACGGCGGAATTCTAAAAAACCTTTCTGAACAGCTATCTACTCCTTATGTACATATCAGAACCACCAAAAACCAGTAGACGATATAGACACTTTAAACAGGACTTGATTACAATAATAAACTGTACACAGTTTACTTGAACTCGATCAGGTTGTGCAAAGATGTACAGCATGTATGCCACTCATTTATACATATTAACTTATATTGCACTGCTTAAACAGCTGGTACTGTAAAAATGTTTTAGGTCGATGGCAGTCCACAGCCATATTTTCAAAGTAACTAGCAATGTTTCTTACCATCTTCTTTTGTCTTAGCAACCACCACAGAACTCGTTGGTCCATCACCAGCAGAGGTAAAAGCCAGGATTCGAAATTCATACTCTGTAGACGCACTCAGCCTAGTAACAGTTATTAAAGTGTTTTCAGCCTGCAAAGTGTTTGGCACGTCGTTAGAACCTTTCCGTTTAAAGAACAATGTAAATCCTTTGACAATTCCATTGTGAGATTCTACTGGTGGCTGGTCCCAAGTCATGACCATACTAGTAGAAGTACTTGCGATTGCTGTTAAGCCACTTGGAGCTTCTGAAGGAACTAGAGGAGCGGGTCAAGAAGATAAATAAATAAGATTATTACACAGGATTAAGATGGCTTAGTTCGGTCCTGTTCAAGTATGGTTGGTACCATCCGACAGAAAAACATCAACAAAGGTCAACGAAGAAAAAAAGAAGGACATCAAATGTGATTTGACACCATTCAACTTAAATGCAAGATTATACCCATATCATGGTTTTTCTCAAAAATCTTCAAAGTCGCTGAAGAAAAGATTTGTATAAATGTTGTGTTATTTGACCCTGACATCAAGTCTCGTAATCTTTCAAACTATGGAAAGAGTGACGCGTACAAAATGCAAAACAGTGAAACTTAAAAAAAATAATATCGTTTCTCTTCATCAAAGCAAATACAAAGATTACGAAGCCTGTCTGGCAAATTTTTGCTAGAGGTGAAATCGAGGGCGCTTTCCTTGTGCATGGAAAACCCGGTTTTTCCAGTGGTAAATGAAATGAAACAAACTTTTCCACTGGAAAAAAAGGAATACGTTCCGAGGAATTCCTCTTTTCTCGCTTTTACGGAAATGATCGAAAAATCCTGTACCATCTGTGGCGTCCCACGAGTTCCATGCTCTTTGATGAATTAAACGTGCGGTTTGGTCCTGTTTGGTTTATACGAAGTCTCTTAAAGAGTGACTCGGTGCAAAAGGAACACGCTCGTCCCTTTCCATTTTGATTGAAGAAAATTTGTCCTGTTCCAGTTAACAGAAAATTCTCCCCGGTTTTTCAGATGAGAATTGTATAGTGTAACAGAATAAATGACACACGAGTTTACGCATGCCATCGCTTGTGTTGATCACAACAGTGGAAACACTACGAAGAGAGGAGGCTTAACACGGGCTTAAAACTGAAAAATCTGTGTCGGAATTAGAATGATAGGAATTTAATGATCAAATCGGTGGAAACACTAAGAAGAGAGGAGGCTTAACGCGGAGTTAAAACCGAAAAGTCTGTCGGAATTTAAATGGCAGCTGGTCGGTTTCTGAGAAGTTTTGAGAAGCGAAATGCACCAACTAATTAAAGCCAGAGTTTTCTGCAGTTGATCCACCGTCATCCACATGTTCCTCGTTTGGTCTGGAATTACTTATAAATAAACAGTTTCTGATTGGATTGCAAAATGTAGAGAAGAGCCGAGTTAATCCTCAGGTTTGATTGACTACTATTATCTGTTGAAGTTAATGCTAACAGCTTTTGGCGTATAGTGAAGTGTCGGCTTACGGTATTCCGCGAAACGAAACGAAACGAAACGAGACGATTGGTATTCGACGAAACAAAAAAATAAAGCAAATACTGGCTTACAGATGACAGGAGAAATTTGCCCTCGCTTTGAAAACTGTCCTCGCTAGATGCCTTGTTTCGCAAAATATCAATAAGCGGTCGATTGGTAATCGACGAAACAAGGGTCGCAAACTATTTTTGTAAGCGCTCTGGCTTCGAAAATTATTTCATTCGATAAAGCAGATACTGGCTAACAGATGACACCAGAAGTTTTCCCTCGCTTGCAAAACTGTCGTCGCTAGATGCCTTGTTTTGCAAATTACCAATAAGCGGTCGATTGGTAATCAACGAAACAAGGCTCGCAAAATATCTTAATAAGTACTCTGCGTGCGAAAATTTTCTTGTTCGATAAAGTAGGTACTGGCTTACAGATGTAACGAGAAAGTTGCCCTCTCTTCGAAAACTGTCTTCATTAGATCTCTTGTTTTGCAAAATACCAATAGCGGTCGATTGGCAATCAACGAAACAAGGCTCGCAAAATATTTTAACAAATCCTCTATCTTCGAAAATTATCTTCTGCGATAAAGCAAATATACTGGCTTGCAGATGACATAAAAAATTTACACTCTTCTAAATATATTTTGTTAGGTAACCATTTTCCTTGCATACTATTTCCTGCGATTTCTAAGTATTAAGAACATGATAAACAACAAAACAATCACCTTTAATGACCTTTAATTGCATCATGTTGGCTGATCATGTCCTATTTTGCCTTGTTTTTAGCTGGCGTTTTCCCCGCTACAGCGGGCCCAGTCATTGGCTAGTTCATGGTCATATGACATCTAACAATGAAACTGTTTCCCGCCAAATGGCATGAGCAGGCAACATAGCGAAAACTATGACGTCAAACGGGAAACAGTTCACTGTTACCCACGAAAGGTTGACCTCTGTTGGTATAAAGTGATTATTTCTTTTCCACCGATTTGACTCATTTGTTTTTGCCATATAACAAATCAATTAATGACTTGGTCCATTTACAAGAACATATGTACATATCCATTAAATTTAAACAATTGTATTTGCTTATGGAAATAAGCATTCCTTCTATCATCCTGAGCCAAAAACAAGAGAAACAAAAAAAATCATCCATTGATGTTTGCAGCAGGGGTCCGTTTCTCGAAAGTCCTGGTAACTAGCTTAACGGGGACGAAGCCATATTTTGAATGCGTCTTGAGTCTTTTGACCTCTAATGAAGTCCTCTTTGTTTCTTTAGCCGATCACTTAACTGTGAGAATGACAAGTAAAAGAAATCACGCAACAGGACAAGACAGGACAAGACTCGCAAACTATAAATTGCTCCCTGTTGACAAGTTATCAACTGGACTAAGCGGAGACTGGGTCGGGCAACATGGCGGAGTGAGCGTGTTTGTGATAGCTTCGGGTTTGGAAGCTTTGTATGGCCGACCAAGCAGAATCCACCAAACGGAAAACGCGTCAACGTTCTTCAACCTCATCTGCAGAGGGTCACTCGCCAGACAATAAAAAGATAAGGCGCCACACATCTTATTCTGATTCTGAAACAAGTACCGTATCGGACGAAGTGGCCACTGCAATAAACATGGCTGACTTAGTTATGCCTAGACTAGAGCTTTTGTTGGAGAAGGTAGTAACGGTTGAATCGAAGCTAGAACAACTCGAAGAATATGATAAATCGGTCGATGTTAAAGTAAGTAGCCCTCAAGCGAAAATTGACTGTTTTGAATCTTTTAAGAGCGAGAAGGAGAAGAAGATTATGGAGCTTGATGAACGGATGGATTTTACTAACGCTGAAAGGGAGTATCTCAAGGCGAAACTACGCGAACTACAAAATCAGGTCAACCAGCTCAAAGACAAAAAGCTGTATATGGAAGTTTACAATCGTCGCGAGAATCTACGTTTCTTCGGAATCGAAGAAGTAGACGCAGAACAGGAGGATACTAAACAAGTTTTAGTTAATTTTTTAACAAAGGAGCTTGGCATAAAAGACGAGTCCGAGATAGAGTTTCAAAGGGTTCATCGAGCTGGAAAGCAAAATCCCTCCAGTGCAAAGCTCAGGTAAATTATCGTAAGATTCTTGAGATACCCGATCGAGAGGAGGTGATGGCTAACGCTAAGAAATTGAAAGGGAAGAATTTTGGGATTTCGGCAGACCTCCCTAAAGAAATAATGGAATGGAGGAGAAAGAAGATGCAACGTTTTAAGAAAGCTAAAGAGGAGGGTAAGACTGCTTATTTTAGTAGAAGCGAACCAGATATACTGTTTATTGACGGTGTTGAAGTGTAAAATAATTTTTCCCCTGTAGAATTCAATTTTTAGGCCTTGTTTTCAATCTTCTAACTTTTCTTCAAATTTGAATATGTACTTCCAAAAACGGACCTTTTGTAGCGGAGCTCCGGCGGAGCACCATACCTATAGAAACCCATCAACTGCTTTTCTCATGGTAAAAGCGGCTAGCGGTATTGCTCGTGGGCGCGCACGACGACGACGACGGTGGAGTTGCCCAATAATTAATAATATCCTAATAATAACCATAATAATCCAACATAGCAGCCATACTCCACCTGACCCAGCTGGGTCCCCAGCTCATCAGCTAGTTTGCAGCGTGCAACTTTGATATAGGACATCCGTGTCATAGCCAATTGACAGCTGTCAAAACAAGGTTTCTGCTGACCAGTATCACGTGGCCATATCGCGGGCTCAAGTTTAGAGCTCATATAGGTCAGGAGTTTTTTTGAAGTTGACCGCTGACCACGTACTAGTTTTCGATTAGATCGCAGGCTCAAGCCAGGTTAATTTAACCAAAACGAGGCTTAATTTTCCGCGCGCTTTCTGCGGCTCGTAATTTCACATTCAGTTGGTTTCTTCATTTTGACCAAAACAACTTCATCTTCTTCGAAGTTTGCGAAGTTTGTCTTTTAATTTGCGTAAAAGGCATAAAAATCAATAACTAATTAACAGATACTCTGGAAGGTTAATTTACAAGTGATATAAAGGATAGCAAAACATTTGCCCCGGGAAACGCTTAAAACTTGGCTCGACTTGCATAATCGACGCCCGGATTGTGTGGTTGAAAAACAAAATGATTCAAGGCTTCAAGGACTTTCACTTTACCGCGGCACCTCGCAGCTCACCAAGAAAGGTAACTTAACAGTTCATCGGCATTAATGGGAGGAACGAGTAGCTCAAATTTAGTGGAAGAAGTTCTTTCTTTGGACAAACCGTTTGCTATTTTTCCACATGCGTGTTTTAACTCAAGTGAATTCGTATTTTCAACAACACAGGTGACTGAATTATATGAACCAAAGCTTAACATTAAATGGTTTAATCGTTCTTACTTTTGTTCAGGAAAGCAATTTGTATTTTTCTCTCGACTGGATATAAATAATAATCATCTCTACTCGTTTTGCAAGCAAAGAAGTAGCTAAATTGTTTGTTTGTTTTGTTGTTTTCATGGAAGCGAACGAGTGTTTTCACTCCACTTAGCTGACTGTTTTCAGTGTTTTTCGACGTCGGTGCCTCAACAACATTGAAAAACTTTTGCCCCTAACTTATTAACAAGTAATCGCAATGAGTCCTCGTAAAATTAAGCATTAAGCCCAGGCTAAGCGATCTAACACTTCATTCAACATCGTGTTGGAAGATAATTTAAAACGGCTTTCTATGTTTGATCCAGATGAAACATTTTCATCCAACATTTCGCTCTACGAACTAATGTTTGATCGTTTAGCCAACCCAACCAAGAAAGTGCACAGTCAGTAAAAGCAAACCAAATGAAGAACGTGAAAATTTCAGCGATAACACGCAAAAAGTGCCCGGTGTACTCGCGTTGTCTTGTGTTTGGTCAAACATTGTTTGTTTTCCTGCTAGCAGAGGTTTCTCGCCCAAGGAAATTTGTTTATCGGCTAGTCACCCAACGTTATGTTTTTCAAACACAATGTTCAGGAAAATGTTTGATCGTTTAGCGGGGGCTTTAGTATTACTTATGTTTTGCGCAAAGAAGACAATTTAAGCAACTTCTGAAAACACAAATAATGTCAATTCTTAATTTTTCTCGGCCCAGTGCGATTACCTATCCAACCATTGGTTTGTTTTCCTTTTTCTCTATTCTCCGATATTTAAGCTTATGTCAAAATTGCTTAACAATTTTTATTAACTTGCTACGAAATTGTCACTTGTCTATTTTCCCTACTTTCTCCAAAGAAACCTACAAACCTACGCATCGTCAGTGAATTTGTTTTCTTGTAATGTTTTGTTATTCTGTGGTTTGTGAATCGCGGTCAATTCCTGTTGACTGCTCTAAACGATCAGGTTCATACTCTACGGACCGTTATGTAAAAACTTAAGATTGCTTAGTAATTTTTCTAGCTTACTAGAGGCTTACTTGTCAACTTTCTTCACCCTTTCCAAGAATCTTCGAACAAACATAGGCGTCGCGTTGTTTTGGAATGTTTTAATGTTTTGAGGTTTTTGAACCGCGGTCAATTCCTGTTGACTGCTCTAAACACAAAATATTAGCGCAAGGAAAGCCATGCGAAGTTGCTCAATACCAGTAAATAAAATAATAACCATGGAGCTCCGCTTTTAGGCTTGGCTAAATCTATATATTATCTATTGTTTAGTATGTATAGTGTGATGAATGCAAGGCTCTTTTTGTCAGTGGCGTTATATTCAACAGCTATAGCTGGCTACTATTTTAATTATGTGACTATTTGTTGTAGCTTTATTTTGTCTCTTTTGTTACTGTTCGTGGAGGTTGATGTACTACTAACTATCTATTGTACTTTTGTGGGAGATATACAGGACTTTTATGCCGAGGTGTTATTTATGCAGAGATTTTTTTACGAATTCGCTAATCCAATTGATTTGAATACGTTTACACAATCATCATGAAGCGTAGTTTAGAGTAGTTTAGTCTCAAAATGTTATCTTTAAACGTTCGGGGCATTCGTTCTTTTGATAAAAGAAAAGCTTTGTTTAATGGGATTGCGAAAGAAAGATGTGACGTTATTTTCTTGCAAGAAACATATTGTACCCCAGAAGTGGAAAACATTTGGAAGTTACAATGGAGGGGCAGTATTTTCTTTAGTCACCGATCACAGCATAGCAGGGGCGTCATGATTTTCTTAAAAGAAAACTTTGACTGCGAAGTTAGTGTGCACCGGGAAGACGAGCGAGGAAGATTTGTCATTTTGAAGGTCATTATTCGGAATCAACCGTTTGTTTTAGTCAATATATATGCACCAAATAAAATAAATGACCAGTGCACGTTCTTCGAAGAAATTCAAACTCAACTTGATGGATTAGATTTGAAGGAAAACTGTGAAATAATTACAGGAGGTGACTTTAATGTTATTCTTGAGCCCGATTTGGATGGAACTGGAGGTAAACCCCAGTTAAAATAATCTTGTAAAAAGATTGATAATTTGTGCTCATCATTTGACTTGACTGATATTTGGAGAATCGGAAACCCTGACGCTTGGCGTTTTACGTGGAGGCAGAAAATCCAATAATACAGCGCCGTCTTGACTTTTGGTTAATATCTAGCAGTATTCAGGAGGAGATAGTGAAAGTAGATATCATTCAAGCAATAAGAACTGATCGCTCTGCCATTACAATACACATAAATGAAATTGAAGAAACAAAACGGGGCCCCTCCTTTTGGAGGAGGATATAGCTATTGGCTAGAAGAAGGAAAAGAGTTACAAGATCCCAGGGTCCTTTAGGACTTTATTAGATATAAAATCCGATATGAAACCATTATCCATAGCAAACAGAAGGCTAGGAAGAGGAGGGAGGCATTAACGACATTAGAGAGAAAAATCAAAGAATGCACAGTAAAATGTGACGAGTCGCCAAGTCCAGAAAATATAAACAATTTGGAAATCTTTCAAACGGAGTACAATAGATAGTATGAATACATAGCTCAAGGCGCAGTAATCCGTTCAAGAGTAAACTGGTACGAACATGGTGAGAAAAGCAACAAATATTTTTTGAATTTAGAAAACTCTAAACAGAATAAAGGCTGTATTAAAAAGTTGGTAATACAAGGTGATGAATGTACGTCCGATCCGAAAGAAATAATGACAGAGATACATAACTCTTATACAAATTTATACGACACCAAATCTGATGATCGCGACTGTGAATCGGCGCCTGAATTCCTTAGAAGTGTAAACACTAAAATACTGACAGACGAGCAACGTGAATCTCTGGATAAAAAGATTTCAGTTACGAATATTACGAAGGGCAAAAACTTTCCAGAAGAATAAAAGCCCTGGGAATGATGGCTTGACGGTTGAATTTTACCTCGGCTTTTGGCCAGTTTTGGGGAAAATGTTGGTAACGCTTTAAATTTTGCTCACGAACAACATCAATTATCAAATTCGCAGAAACAGGCTATGATTACTTTGTTGGAGAAGAAAGACAAAGACCGACGCTTTATCGAAAACTGGAGACCAATCTCGTTAATAAATGTCGATGTTGAAATCGCATCAAAGGCCATTGCAAGAAGGCTAGAAATGGTCCTCCCTAACATTATTCATCCTAACCAAAATGGTTTCATCAAGGGAAGGTCAATTTTTGACGGAGTGCGAACAATTGAAGACTTACTTGAATTTGCAAAATTTACGGACAGTTCAGGCATTGTCCTAGCGGTTGATTTTCAGAAAGCTTTCGACTCTTTAAATCATTCCTTTCTCCTTAAAGTCCTGGAAAAATCTAATTTTGAACCATATTTCCTAAAGTGGATCAAAACCTTTATAATGATGTTTCAAGTTGTGTTTTGAGTAACGGTTTTATCACTAATTTATTTTCAGTCCGATGTGGCGTTAGACAGGGTGATCCCTTGTCACCTTTACTATTCATTCTAGCTCTTGAAGTGCTTGCTTGTAGGATTCGAGATAATGACGAAATCAAGGGGATAGTGGTTAACAATGAGGAAATTAAATTAACTCTCTTTGGTGACGATATGACTTGTTTTCTTAGAGATATAACATCATATCGTCGTTAAATGGCGATGTTTCAGCTGTTTTCAAAGTTTTCTAACTTACAGGTCACCAACGATAAGACTGAGGTATTTGCCATTGGCAGACAAAGTCTAGATCAAAAGAATTTTCAACACAAATTACGAACAATTAAAATCTTAGGCATCGTTTTTGATTATAATACTTCATTAAGGATGAAAGCAAATTTTGACTCCATTCTTAAGTCCATTAAAGATATTCTGAATATGTGGAAGTGGAGAGGACTTACATTACTGGGGAGAATATAAATTATTAAATCTTTTATTATACCGAAAATTCGGAGTAAAGCTACGGTAATTGCAGTTACAGACGATTTTATTAAGGAAATTAATAGTCTGATGTATAGTTTTATTTGGAAAGGGAATGATAAAATAAAACGTGCCGCCCCTATTAACGATATCGAGAACGGTAGACTTAAAATGCTGGATATTCAATCAATGATTTACTCACAGAGGGTGATGATTAAAAAAATATGCAGATAAAGATCATATTAGTCCTTGGAAGACTGTATTAGATTTGTTTCTTTCTTGAGTTGGCGGGGAATTTAGCCTTAAGTGTAATTTTGATACCCGAAAACTACCCGTCTATCTTCCAGTATTCTATAAAGATTGTTTAGATGCCTGTACCTTGTTAACTGATCAATCATCATTTTCTTCGTACCGAGAAGTTGTCCATCAGGTCATTTGGAATAATAAGTTTATCCATGTTCAAGAAGAAAATTTGTCTCTGAAAGGAATTGTTACAGTTGGTGACCTTCTGTCTGATACCGGTAGTTTTCTAAAGGGCCCTAAAGTGTTAAATGCAAATCTTTCTCCCGTAGAGCATTTTAAACTAATGAGTATTGTCGACGGGTTCCTCAAAAATGGAAACTGATAATTAGACGAAGTGCACAACACACCCCTTCGTACATTCCAACCCTTTACGATGACAGATATTATATTTGGGATTTTCTATGTGGAAAAGGACTTCGATATTTTAAATCATCTTATATTGACGGCTAAATTATATATTTATAAGTGCAAGTTGAACAATGTAAATCCTTCATTACAAGTCTTTAAAGCCAAGATCAGAGGAGTATAGCAAATTGAAAAAATGATTGCAACAAGGCGGAACGAACTTACAAAACATTTAAGGAAATAGGATAAGCTCCTGCCTTATGTTGACTCGTAGCATGAATGTCTTAAGTATGTAACCCACCCCCTTCTGTTGTTGTTGTTGTTGTTGTTTTGTATAATGTAGTTGTTGTAGGTTTAGTTTTATTTTTAGCTCTGTTTAGTAACTGTTTGTAGACTGTAACCGTATCTGTAATAATTATCTTTGTAATTCCATGGGTAAAAGTATTTAAAAAAACTGGACTAAACGACCGGTAAAAATTGAAAAAATTTTTGAATGTTTCAATAAACATATATGTGCTGGTAGACAAGATTTCTGGCACTTTCTACAGCAGTGTCAAAGAGCAGTGTTTTGTTTTCTTCGTCCTGTTAGTAATCAAACGTAATAACTGTGTCTGTGACGTAAAGCGTTTAGTGAGAATGATTTTCTTAATGCATCTGTAAGCCGGTACTAGCTTGCTCTCTTTAACAAGATAACTTTTTTCCGGAACATCCCGTAACAAAAAAAGTATAATTAAAAAAAATTAAACAAATAAAAGAATAGATAAAAATAAATTGCCCAAAAACGAAAGTAAATGGATAAAGAAGAATAAACTGGTATCATTTCCGAACATAAGAAAACATTATTTTGTCGGAAGTGTTATTTGAATGCGATCATCTTGCTCTTCAAGAAGTAACTTCGACAATACCATGATAAGAGCTTTAAGCCTATTTATTTCTATTTTTTTGTTTTTTTTATGAAGATTATTAAATATTTTTTCATTTTCCGGGATGTTCCAGGATGTTTTGTATTCCTGGTTTTATAGAAGACGCTTTTCGAATGCGTTTGCGAACCTTGTTTCGTCGATTACCAATCGACCGTTATTGGTATTTTGCGAAACAAGGCATCTAACGAGTACAGTCTTTGAAGGGAGGGCAAATTTCTCTTCCTATCTGTAAGCCAGTATTTGCTTTATCCAACGAAATAATTTTCGAAGGCAGAGCACTTATAAAAATAGTTTGCGAGCCTTGTTTCGTCGATTACCAATCGACCGCTATTCGTAATTTACAAAACAAGGCATCTAGCGAGGACAGTTTTGCAAGCGAGGGCAAATTTCTCGTGTCATCTGTAAACCACTATCTGCTTTATCGAATGAAATAATTTTCGAAGGCAGAGCGTTTATAAAATAGTTTGCGAGCCTTGTTTCGTCGATTACCAATCGACCACTATTCGTAATTTATTATTATTGCGAAACAAGGCATCTAGCGAGGGCAGTTTTCGAGACGAGGGCAAATTTCTCGTGTCATCTGTTAGCCTGTATCTGCTTTATGGAATGAAATAATTTTCGAAGGCAGAGCGCTTATCAAAATAGTTTGCGAGCCTTGTTTCGTCAATTACCAATCGACCGCTATTGCTATTTTGCAAAATAAGGCATCTATAGCGAGGACAGTTTTCGAAGCGAGGGCAAATTTCTCCTGTCATCTGTAAGCCGATATTGTTTCGTTTCGTTGTTTCGTTTCGCGGAATAACGTAAGCCCGAAGTGTCTACCTGCACGTGCAGTAGACACAACAAAGGGAAAAAAATCAAACCAAGAATAAAACTGAACCACAGGATAAACCCCCTCCATTTTAAATGCTTTCAAATGAACTCTAAAAAGTAAAAGCCTTAGGCATTAAATGACATTTATTACAGAGATGAAGTGTTGAAATATAACATCAAGATAATTGATAAAATTATAACATTCAATACAACTGACCTTTTTATTGTTCGATTTGTAGTCAATGAATTTCCAGAAGAACCTTGGTAAGACATGTTTCACAGATGGATGTCATTTTGAAAGGCTTGTTCATGGTTTTTTGTAAGATTTTAACATCGCATTCCTCCCAGTAATTTGACCCTTTGATCCTAATTTAATTCACTGGTTAAACCTCGTGTCTAAACAACCATAATTATACAAGTATGCTTTGGTTTTGTAAACAGGTTGGAAATAAAAAAAATTAAAAATAAAAAGAATGCAAGGGCTTCAGTTTGATGAGATTCCCATCTTCCTTTGAAAAAATATGTCCCGCCTGGCCTGGGCCAGACCAGACCGGCCTTGGAAAGCCAGGTATGGCCCTGGCCTGCCCTGGCCAGCCTGGTCCAGTAACTGGATGAAACAATGCTTGACCTACCCTAGACCAGGCCAGTCAAACATGGGTCTACGGAGAATTCTGCTGGCCTGGGTAGGACCCGCCTTTACTTGGCTGGCCCTGCCTTTACTTGGCCAGCCGATACTACTTGTTAAAGAAAGCTTTTACTGGCCTTAGCTGGCCCTGAACAGCTTAAGTTAGTACATGCTGGATTTTTAATTAAGGGGGAAGCCTGTTCCATGTGTTCAGATTGTGGTGAGCAGCAAAGGTTATTACGATAATGAAAGATGTTGCAGTGACTGGGAAAGACGGGGACAGACTGGGGAGAGGGGGCCTGTACTGTGCTATTCTACGATTCTATTCAAAACTCCTAAATGATAAAAACAAGTCTCTGATTGTACGATTCTTCCGATTGCTCCGATTCTACAATTGTACGACTGTATTGGCTATTTTACGATTCTATCCAAAACTCCTTATGATAAAAACAAGTCTCCGATTCTACGATTTCTCCGATTATGCTATCCTACGACTTTAATGTGCTATTTTACGATTGTATCCAAATATGCTTTTGATAAAAACAAGTCTCCGATTGTACGATTCATCCGATTTCTCCGATTCTACTATTCTACGATTGTATTGGCTATTTTACGATTATATCCAAATCTGCTTTTGATAAAAACAAGTCTCTGATTGTGCGATTCTTCCAATTACTCCGGTTCTGCTTTCTACGACTGTACTGTGCTATTCTACGATTCTATTCAAAACTCCTAAATCATTAAAACAAGTCTCCGATTATACGATTCTTCCGATTTCTCCGATTCTACTGTTGTACGACTGTATCGGCTATCTTACCATTCTATCCAAAACTCCTTATGATAAAAACAAGTCTCCGATTGTACGATTCTTCCAGTTTTTCAGATTGTGCTATCCTACGACTTTAATGTGCTACTTTGCGATTGTATCCAAATATGCTTTTGATAAAAACAAGTCTCCGATTGTACGATTTATCCGATTTCTCCGATCCTACTTTTCTACGACTGTATTGGCTATTTTACGATTCTATCCAAATCTGCTTTTGATAAAAGCAAGTCTCTGATTGTGCGATTCTTCCGATTACTCCGATTCTGCTATTCTACGAATGTTATGTGCTACGTTACGATTCTATCCAAAACTCCTTATGCTAAAAACAAGTCTCCGATTGTACGACTCATCCGATGTTTTCGATTCTACCATTCTACGACTGTACTGTGCTATTTCACTATTTGTACGATTCCTGCGATTTCTCCGATTCTACTTGGGGATGATTGGCATTTAGGAAACAAATTATTCAGAGTAACACGCGCTTATTTGTGTGTTTGGCTTCAAGAAAGAGGCATACTAATGTGTAGGGCGCTTGTTTCTGCCGGTTGCGCCTTCCCGCTTGGGTATAAAGAACGTCAATGTTGTACGTATTAAAGGACTGTAATAGTACAATACTTGCAAGTTTCTGAAATTGTTGTTGAAAAATGGTTGATCTTTGGTATGAGGCGCTTAAAAAACGAGACATATTCAGTTATGTGGCCATGTCTTTGTTCCACAGGTTGAACTTTTTTGTTGAATAGCTCAGAGTTGGAGGACTGTGGGACTTGTCTTTCAAGTTGAAATAAAGGTGGATACAGGGTCAATTAATTCCCTCCCTTTATAGAGAACTAAAGATAACATGTGATGAAGAGAAGCAACTGTTTTAATTTGTTGAGTTATTTTCTTAAAGAAGTTCAGATAAAGTTCAAAATCTATATATATACAAAATGTAATCATTAACGGTTTAAGAAAGAAATATAGAAAGTATTTTAAACGTAACCGGAAGCGGAAGTCGTTTGTGGCATGTACTTGAGTTGCCAAGAGGGTGAGATCAGTAACGCTTAAATTCAATGATTATGGACTTCACAATAATAAAACGTTTATAAAGAAAGATATTCACAATGATTTAAAATCTCGTATTCACCAGTCACTCATTGCGAGGTTCCATGAAACACTAACGTTTAAATTCAATGATTCTGGTTATAGTAATAAATTTTTTATAAACTATGGTTTCCCCAAATTTTAAACTGCATAAGCAGCATTGTCATTCATTGTTAGGAGACATGAAGGAGGTATTGATTTGTTCCTTAGAAATTGAAAGCGAAGTAAGGAGAGTGCGCGCGTGATCGCCAAGGTCGTCGTAGCGGCTGTTCATGAACAGTTTAGATCTTTTGTTGTTGTGTGGGTGAATTATTTCCCTAGGTGTGCCAGTGCCAAGATCTTCCATCTTCTGCAATATCTGTAGTGCGGATTGAACGGGATATTTTCCGTTCAAACACCAACTCTTTCGTGAAACAAGAGAAGGAGATACAGCGATTCAGCCTGCATTCTGAACGTCGCTCAGCATTTTCTCAATAGTGGATAGAGATGGTAAATGATTACGGTTGAACTTACTAAACGACATCGTGAGCAATTACAACTAACTAGAAGGTGTTATGGAAACTTCGATTACTGTGACGATAATGTAAGGGATTGGCACAAACATTGACAGCCAATCATGGAGTTTGAATTTTTAACACCAACCATGCGTGAAAATGCTAATAATTACTCTGGGTGATTGTCATTGTGAAAGAGAAATTGAAGTGGAGAATGAAAGAGTTGAAAGGCAGACCGCTTTTGTCGTTCTTTTGTTTGTCTGTTTGCCGAAAGGTGCTTTTAATTCTGTATATTATGGAGCATAATAATACAGTAGAGTGATTGGATCTGTTTGGAAAATATCAGCGAGGTACGGCAGAGAAGTGTTTGGAACGTTACAAGATATGAAAGATAAGGTATTAAGCTTTTCTCAGCTGAAATCACTACTATTTGGTTTGGAACATTTTCCGGAGAAGACACCTTTGAGATGGCCATTGATTGCGAGGTATGTGAGTGAATGTCAAATCGAAGACAGAACAAAAATTCGAATAGGAGGATCACTGAAACCAAAAAGTGGAGATGCAAAAGAGTTCAGGTCTACCCAGCGTTACTAGAAAACTTCGATGAGACTGAGCCTTTCTTCAAAGAATCGGAAAAAGATGCTTTCAAGACAATTGTTTTGTTTCCACCTAAATTATCGTGCTGTGGCTCTTGCGTGACCATACGGAACAAGCCATGTTTTCCGATAGTGTATACCAGTCTTGGAACAAAGGTGGCAGCATCATTTCACGGTACCTGCAAGTCATGCAAGAAGGCTTACTATTATAGTTATTTTGAGGAAGATGTTCCTGTCTCAGAGAGTGACGCTAATGAGAATGAAAGTCAGCAAAGGGTTTACTATGACTCAGTACCAGACTTTCCCTATTTCCAAGTGTCAAATCAAACTTTTTTTGAAACGCGTTTAGTAAAAGACATAGTTTTTAATGTTGAGATATGCGCAAGTTCATTCGAATCACGCCCTGACATTTACAATTTTATGCATAGAGAATCGGACAATGCACTGCTGAAAAATCTTGAGATCTTTCCAAGGTTAAAGAGCACAACGGAAACCATATGTGGAGCTTAAATGCCGATCCAGTGGAGGAATGCTATTTTCTTTGGAGAACCGTCAACCTTTTCAAGAAGAACGGATTTCTTTACCTGTTTAACGTGAAATAAGCAGATGTCGATGGCAAAAGGAGGAGTTTAGAGGACATCTGTTTGGAATCGTGGAAATTGATCTGTAAATCAGAAAACAAATGGATACACCATCGATGCTAGATTTTAGGCTGTAGTGAAGATTACATCAGTGTAGACGGACTGGAGAAAGTTTGCAAACCAATGTGTGCGGCGCCTAAAATGAAGTTGAAAGGTAACAAAGGGCAAGGCAATGTCATCAGGTGTTGCACAAATACTCCCAGTATTGGCGGAAAATCACAAAAAGCATCTTCTTCAAGGAACATTTGTACCTTGATATTAATGTGGGAGAGGAAGCAAATGGAATCGATAACAACGATGACACAATGACGATTGAAAACGTATTTAGCACTTATTTATAGCACTTATCATAGCATTCAATAGGAGAATCGGAGAATCGTTAAACGCTACACAATTGCACGTGAATGGAATTCCAATTTATCACTCATCTTAGCACTCAATAGGGGAATCGGAGAATCGGAGAATCGTTAAGCGAAACACAACTGTCCGTGAATGGAACTGAAGTAGTCGTAGCATCGGAAGTGAATTGATAAAATCGGGGAAGTGAATAGCACTCAATCGGAGAAACGGAGAATCGTATTAGGTGAATCGTTAAACGAAACACAGTTGCAAGTGAATAGAACTGAACTAATCGTAGACTCGGAAGTGGGATAATGGATCATGGATCACAATTCCTATTATACTATTCTCCGATTTAGCACTTATCGCACCCTTCTGTCAGGCCGAGAGCAGCCGTTTCAAACAGAGAGAATGTTTGAGACCAAATAGCGTAAGTGACGTCACGCAGTTCGGATCTCCCTGTGGTGTGATTTTATCTTCTGTTGCGTGGGTTTCAGATACAGAGGAGTTTTAAGGACTCGGCTGCATTATACTGCTAAAAAAGTTCGATTCCCCAGGATTTTACGACTAAACCACATCAGTTGAGGCGAAGAAAACACACACACATGTAATTCATAAGCCACAAAATGTCCCAGGCTGTCTAGAAGGTTAGATGTTGAAATGCATTGTTTGGATTACAGATATTTCTCAACTCATCATCGCTCGTCAGAAGTTCGAGTTTTTCATCTTCGATTCTTTGTCTTCTTTTTATATCTTTGCCTCATTGTTCTTTAGTTCTGAAGTGCTTAAGTTCTAAGCATATGTTGATTTGCGTGTGATTTGAAGGACTAGAAGTCAGAATTCCTTAATCGTTTGTTTATCACTGTCATATTCGAAGGATTTGTTTGATTTCTTTGAGCCAGATCTTTCAATTGCAACAAGTTTCTGTCAATGAATTCAAATTATATTGACTGATCAATTGAGCATCACTGACATTAAGAATAAACTTTGCGTGGAATTTATTCCAAAAATGGCAGTCAATGTAGAGAAGAAATTTGTAGACCTTTTCATCATACAAAGAGTGTTCCCTTAGACTTCACACACTTTAAACAATTCTTTGGCTTTTTTTCGACTAAATCAAAACCTTCAGAGTCCTTGAAAAGCTTAATTTAGAAGATGGGTTTAGGCCGGTTCCCAGAATTGCCACTCAGCACTTTATTATTTTTCAAATCTAGTGAGTTGTTAGAAGCACTTAAGCAATACAAGTACAATTGTTGAGACTGACGCTAAATGTGTTTTTATTTCTAACCCAGGGGTTTTCGCCAGTACCTGTCCCTAGTTCACTGAGCTTGCTCCAGGAGGGGCAGCCCCCATAACAGCTGAAGGTTATGAAATGGTCAGTGGCTGGCCTCGGCCAGGCTAATGCAGGCCAGATATCAAGCCAGTTTTTCAGTGATGACGGCTGTCATTCATTTCAGTGATGAGGCCCGCCACTCATTAGCATTTTTGAAAAATGTTAATTTTGGACCGGCCCAGGCTGGCCAGCTTGGGCTAGATTGGGCCGGCACAGGCAGGCCTCTTTTTGCACGGGTTAATGGATTAAAGGTTGCTTACCATTTCGAAAAAAATTCCGGAAATTTCGGTTGGGAATTTTTGTTCGGAAGGAACGGTACGTTTTCTTTACAATTTGCCTAAAATTTCCGGATTGTCATGTTGCGCTAGTTGATTGGATAGATTACGCTCAGCCAAAAGCCTCGAGGAATGAAACTAGTACGAAACATAGAAAAATCTAAATGGTTAACGAATTTCAATCGGAAACGTCCCAACCGGGAAAACAGGACTACCTTTTCAGAACTCCCGTTTGTCTCGGGAATTTTCCAGCGGGACGAGCCAAGAAAACGTTTACCATTTACATTCCAACCGGAATTTCCGGAAATTTGTGCTAAATGGTAAACAACCAAAGTGTCCCATATACTCAATTTTATGTACTTAACACCCAAGCAATGATTTGAGTAAAATAATGCAGTTTGTTCAGTGAGATTATTAACAATCTCTTACCATCCTCCTTTGTCCTAAGAAACTTAGACGAGCTCTTGGGTCCATCTCCAGCTAGAGTGAAAGCTAGAACGTGAAATTCATACTCTGTGTATTTTTCAAGCTCACTCACGTTGGTTACAGGGTTTGCTGAGCTTTTAATTGTCAGTATAATTGGGGGGTGTTTGCAACTGCAAACACCTAGCTGCCTGTAAAACAGTTTAAATCCTGTGATGTTTCCATTTCTGGCATCTTCTGGTGGTGGCTGCCAAGATGCAGTAACACTGGTAGATGTTTGTGCAATCACATGAAAGCTGGTTGGAGCCTGAGAGGGAGCTGCGATAAACAAAATAATGTCCAGTTAAACATCTACAATCATGAACAAAGGTAGTTGAGACACCGTGTGAAAAGAACCCTTTCTGTTCAGCGCATGATTTTTCCAGTCTTCTCATATTTCTCCCCCCCCCCCCCCTCCAGTTCAATGTTGGAAAGTTAGAAACCACAAATTCAACGGCACTGGCGTACTAGCCGTACTTGGCGTACAAAGGGAATGTTGAAGACGAAAACTTGAACGGCACTGCCGTACTAACCGTACTTGGCGTTCTAAGGCAAAGTTAGAAACCATAAATTCAACGACACTGTTGTGCTAACCGTGCTTGCCATACCAAGACAAAGTTTGAAACCATAAATTCAACGGCACTGCCGTACTATCCGTAGTTGGCGTAATAAGGGAATGTTAAAAACCTTAAATTCAACGGCACTGCCGCACTACCCGTACTTGGAGTACTAAGGATTTGTAAAAAACGAAAAATAGAACGGCTCTGCCGTACTAGCTGTATTTGGCGTACCAAGGGAATGTTAACAATTATAAATACAACGGCACTGCCTTAGTAGCCGTACTTGGCAGACTAAGGGTTTGTTAAAAACGAAAAATACAGCGGCACTGCCGTACTAGCCGTACTTGGCGTACTAAGGGAATGTTAAAAACCATAAATTCAACGACACTGTCGTAATAGCCGTACTTGGCGTACATTGCGTACATTGTTGTACTAGCCGTACTTACCATAATAAGGGAAAGTGAGAAACCACAAATTCAAATTTGGCGTACTAAGGGAATGTTAACAATTATAAATTCAACGGCACTGCCGTAGTAGCCGTACTTGGCTTACTAAGGCAATGTTGAAAACGGCAACTTGAAAGACACTGCCGTACTAACCGTACTTGGCGTAATAAAGGAAACTTAGAAACCATAAATTCAACGACAGTTTTACTTACCGTGCTTGGCATACTAAGGGAAAGTTAGAAATCAATTTTTCAAAGGAAGTCTTCTAAAAGCCCGAAATCTAGAGCAATATCCACCCCATCAAACTCCGCCGTGTTATTTTCAATTTTAGACCATTTGGTCTTTGAAAACAGACTAGTCGCACCCTCGCGGACGTGATCCTTTGTGGGAATGTTTTGCCCTCTTTATGTCTAGCATGGCTTTATCAGGAAGAAGACAGTGACAACCAAGTGGCACCCAGATGGCAGTCGCTTTTTCCAGTATCTTTATTGAGTTGGTAGAAACAGAAATTCTCAAGAGTCGAAGCGAACAAAAACCACTTGTCTGTAAAATATACAAATATTCTCGGGAATATATACAAGTCACGCAATTCATTGAACAAGCTAATAACCACAACCAAACTATCACATTTACGGCTGAAATTATGATACAATGAAACCACGTTCTTTGACAAAAACGTTTTCGAAGGCGAACGATTCGCAAACAAGTCTATACTGGATGTAAAAATACATTTCAAACCTACTGAAACATTTCAGACGTGCACACATTTCATAACATGTCTCAAATTGCCAACCTCCTTCGTTGAAGCCGCATTCTTTCCCAGCAGAAAATACAAATTTTTGTTTTCCGTTCTTTGTGTCCAGAGGAACTTCACTTTCCTGAACCGCAAAATTTTTCTTCGGCGTCAGTTGCCTTAAACAATTGTTTGACCGCCACTCGCATCTCGGCAGGATCTCCGTGACCCCATTCCGTGGACAACAACAAAGCTTCTTAAAGGGCATTCAAGACGGCTTAGTGACGATAAAATACTATTCAATTGATGCAAATATAATATAAAACTCTAAAAACCTCTGATATATAGATTTGATAAATATAAACTGTAGAATTTTGCTTCAGATCGCCAGGAATGTCCCTTGATCGTGAGAGTAAATAATGGCGTCGGGCGTGGTTGATGACGTTTTTGGCTCTATGTTTTGATTAGTGCATAGAACAAAAGCCAAATTTGACCGAGAGACAGAACTTAGGGTATGGGAAAGACTAGCTCCGAAAAAGGCTTTTTTTTTTTACGTTTTCCTTCGTTTTTTGCGAGGATTTTTGATATTAGCCAATGAGATGTGTCGATTTAATTGAAATTAAAAATTAATAGTTCGCGCCTTTTAATCGATTTTGCCGTGGGGCTGCCTACTACTTACGCGAACTACTACTTAAATACCATAAATTCAATGGCACTGGTGTACTAGCCGTACTTGACGTACTTAGGGAATGATGAAAACGAAAACTTCAACGACACTGCCGTACTAGCCGTACTTGGCGTACTAAGGGAATGTTGAGAACGAAAACTTGAAAGACACTGCCGTACTAACCGTAATTGGCGTACTAGCAGAATGTAAGAAAAAGTTAGAAACCATAAATTCAACGACACTGCTGTACTAACCGTACTTAGGGAAAGTTAGAAACCATAAATTCAACGGCACTGCCGTACTAGCCGTATTTGACGTACTAAGGGAATGTTAAAAACCATAAATTCAATGCCACTGCTGTACTAGCCGTACTTGGCGTACTTATGGAATGTTGAAAACGAAAAATTCAGCGACACTGTCGTACTAACCGTACTTGGCGTACCAAGGGAATGTTAAAAACCATAAATTCAATGGTACTGCTGTACTAGTCGTACTTGGCGTACTTAGGGAATGTTGAAAACGTAAACTTCAACAACACTGCCGTACTAGCCGTAATTGGCGTACTAGAGGAATTTTAAAAACCGTAAATTCAACGGCACTGCCGTACTAACCGTACTTGGCGTACTAAGGGAATGTTAAAAACCATAAATTCAATGGCACTGCTGTACTAGCCGTAGTTGGCGTACTTAGGGAATGTTGTAAACGAAAACTTGAACGGCACTGCCGTACTAACCGTCCTTGGCGTACTAAGGGAAAGTTAGAAACCATAAATTCAACGGCACTGCCGTACTAGCCGTACTAAAGTTTTATTAAAAACGAAAAATACAACAGCTATTAGCCGTTTCGGAAAATACCATAATAATCTTTCTTTTTCCACCCACATTTCGCATAAGCATTGTTTTTGTTTTCTCTTGGGACCATCGTAAGTCCCAAGAGAAACTGGAAACAATGCTTATACAAAATTTGGGTGGACAAACAAAAAGTATTATGGTATTTTCCGGAATGGCCTATTGCCGTACTAACTGTACTGCCGTATTAGTCATTCTTGGCGTACTAAGGGTTTGTTGAAAAGGAAAAATACAACGGCAGTGCCGTACTAGCCGTACTTGGCGTACAAAGGGAATGTTGAAGACGAAAACTTGAACGGCACTGCCGTACTAACCGTACTTGGCGTACTAAGGGAAAGTTAGAAACAATAAATTCAACGGCACTGCCGTACTAGCCGTACTTAGCGTACTAAAGTTTTATTAAAAACGAAAAATACAACAGCTATTGCCGTACTAGCTGTACTTGGCGTACTAAGGGAAGTTTAAAACCATAAATTCAACGGCACTGCCGTACTAGCCATACTTAGGGTACTAACGGAAAGTTATAAACCCATAAATTCAACGGCACTGCCGTACTAGCCGTACGTGGCGTACTAAGGGTTTATTGAAAACTTGAAATAGAACGGCACTGCCTCCCTTAGTACACCAAGTATGGCAAGTACGACAGTATCTTTTAGCTGGTGTTGTCTAGGTCTTTATCTGTCATCACTAGCAACTGCCTTCAATCATCAATATTCAACGAGATACTCTGACCTTTACCGATCTCATACCTGTAGAACGAATATCAAAAAAATTTCGATCCTGTTTCAAGGTCCTAGGATATGGAATTCATTACCGAGCAACATCAAAAACGCCCCGACTTTTAATATATTCAAGCGTGTGATCAAACCATTTTTAAGGGCCAGACAAGACACAACCTAATTACCAGAACACTATATATCTATCTTTTTGTCCAATCACACTCATATACTTAAAATACATGTCTTTTCTTTATCTTTAAATGCCGCCTAGTAATATTTAATGCCCGTGGGGGGGGGGGGAATCTCTATTCCTCATAAGCTTTGCTTCTCGGAGATTTCCCCGCCACAGTCCCTCCTTCAAAATTGTATGTACACTTTAAATTTAATATTAATTAGCCATTTATTATCTTTTCTGTTCTATTTGTAATTTTTTTCTATGTGGCGAGATAATAAATAATAATAAATAAATAGTTCACAAACAATGTTATAAACATTTTCTTCTAACATTTGGCTCTGACTCGAATTGTAAATATAAATATGCCACGACCTGTGCTGAATTCTTATTCCGTAAGGTTTGGGCCATTTTGGGGTACATACTTTATTTACACATAATTTTTATTGGTTTTACCATGCAAATACTAATTGAAATGTCGGGGAGCAACTGTTAAAACCAACTAAACCAAATAAGAACTCAGCAGAGGTAGCGGCGTAATTAGATTTACAGTTCGAGTCAGAGCCAGACATTGCGAGAAAATGTTTAACATCGTTTGCGAACTATTCTTGTTTTCAGGCAGTTACTAGTGATGACAGGTAAAGACCTAGATGACACCAGCAAAAAAGAATAGAGCAAAGCAAATCAAAGATGTTCCAGCAAGGTAATTTAACGGATGCAACAAAAACTTGTTACACGGCTCTTCAAAGTAAGAGTACCACACCTCTACTGACAGGAGACTGGTACTAATTACTAATAATTAACTTAAACAGGGACTTGATTACAATAATAAACTGTACACAGTTCACTTGAACTCGATCTGGTTGTGCAAAGATGTACAGCATGTATGCCACTCATTCATACGTATTCACTCAGATTAGACTGCTTACGCAGCTGGTACTGAAAATATGTTTTAGGTCAATTTTTTTGCAGTCAACAGCCGTATTTTCAAAGTAAGTACCAATGTTTCTTACCATCTCCTTTTGTCTTAGCAACCACCACAGAACTCTTTGGTCCATCACCAACAGAGTTAAAAGCCAGGATTCGAAATTCATACTCTGTAAACACACTCAGCCTAGTAACAGCTACAGAAGTTTTTTTAACCTGCAAAGTGTTTGGCACGTCGTTAGAACCTTTCCGTTTAAAGAACAACGTAAATCCTTTGACAATTCCATTGTGAGATTCCGCTGGTGGCTGGTCCCAAATCATGATAATACTGGTAGAAGTACTTTCGATCGCTGTTAAACCACTTGGAGGTTGTGAAGGAACTAGATGAGCGGGTCAAGAAGATAAATAAATAAGATTATTACACAGAAGTACACAGAGAGGATTAAGATGGCTTAGTTCGGTCCAGTTCAAGTATGGTCGGTACCATCCGACAAAGGTCAATAAAAAAAATGGACATCAAACGTGATTTAACACCATTCAACTTAAAGGCAATATATATGCCCATATCTTGGTTTTTTCTCAAAAATCCTCAAAGTCGCTGAACAGCATATTCGGTATAAACGTTGTGTCATTTGACCCCGACATCAAGTCTCGTAATCTTTCAAAACTATGGAAATAGTGACGCGTACAAAATGCAAAACAGTGGAACTTAAAAAATAATATAGTTTTCTTTTCATGAAAGCAAATACAAAGATTACGAAGCATGTCTGGCAAATTTTTGCAAAAGTGTGAAATCGGTTTTGAACATACGAAAACTTTCAGATGAGAATTCTGTAGCGTAACAGAATAAGTGACTTCCGAGTTTACGCATGCTATCGTTTTTGATGATAAAAACGGTGGAAACACTACGAAGAGATGAGGCTTAACACGGGGTTAAAACTGAAAAATCTGTGTCGGAATTAAAATGACCGGAATTTAATGATCAAAACGGTGCAAACACTAGGAAGAGAGGAGGCTTAACGCAGGGTTAAAAGCAAAAAATCTGTGTCGGAATTTAAATGGAAACTTGTCGATTTCTGAGAAGTTTTGAGAAGCGAAATGCACCAACTGATTACAGGCGAATTTTCTGCAGTTGATCCACCGTCATCAACACGTCCTAGTTTGGCCAGGAATTACTTATAAAGAAACAGTTTCTGATTGGATTGCAAAATGCCGAGAACAGCCGAATTAATCTTCAGGTTTGATTGGCTACTATTATCTGCTGAATTTAACGCTAACAGCTTTTGTGTCTACCTGCATGTGCAGTAGACACAACAAAGGGATTAAAATCAAAGCAAGAATAAAATTGAACCACAATATAAACCCTCCTCATTTTAAATGCTTTTAAATGAACTATAAAAAGTAAAAGCCTTGGGCATTAAATGACATTGATGAAGTGTTGAAATATAACATCAAGATAATTAATAAAATTATAACATTCAAAACAACTGGCCTTTTTATTGTTTGAGTTTTATTCAATGAATTTCCATAAGAATCTTAGTAAGACACGTTTCACAGATGGATGTGATTTTAAAAGGGTTGTTCGTGGTTTCTTAAGATTTTGACATCGCATTCCTCCCAGTCATTTGACCCTTTGATCCTAATTCAATTCACTGGTTAAACCTTGTGTCTAAACAACCTTAATGATACAAGTATGCTATGGTTTTGTAAACAGGTTGGAAATAAAAAAATAAAAAGAATGCCCGGGCTTTAATTTGATGAGATTCCCATCTTCCTGTGCAAAAATATGTCCTGCCTGGTCCGGGCCTGCCCAGGCCGGCCTTAGCTGGCCAGGTCTGGCCCCGGCCTGCCCTGGCCAACCGGGTCCAGTAACCGGATGAAACAATGCTTGGCCCAGCCTGGCCCAGCCGGGCCTTGGTTGGCCGAGGCCAGTCAAACTTGTGTCTATGGAGAATTCTGTTGGCCTAGGCCGGACCTGCCTTTACTTGGCCGGCCCTGCCTTCACCTCGCCAGCTGATACTACTTGTTAAGAAAGCTTTTGCTGGCCTCCGCTGGCTCTGACCAGCTTAAGTTAGTACATGCTGCATTTTTAACTAAGGGGGAAGCCTGTTCCATGTGTTCAGATTGTGGTGAGCAGCAAAGGTTATTACGGTCATGAAAGATGTTGGAGTGAGTGGGAAAGACCAGGTCAGACTGGGGAGAGGGGCCTCATGCAATTTCTTCACAATGTTTTATCCTTATGTAGTAATTAGGAAGATATTGGTTGTTTACCATTTACCCAAAAAATCAGGAAATTTTGGTTGGAATGTAAATGGAAAACCTATTTTGGTCTTCCCAAACGGAAAATTTCCGGGAAAATGGAATTCTTCAAAGGTAGTCCAAACTTTCCAAACGGAAATGTGCATTCCATTTGCTCATTTCTACAAGTTTCAGGTCTTTCGGCTTGGATTTCTCTGTAAACCTGACCTTTGGGAATGTTTGTGTAAATGGAACATGCACACCCCATGGAAATTTTCATTTGGGTGTTTGATGTAAACCATTTCCTGCAACCGTCGACCAACCGGCTTTCCCATGTAAATGGTAAACAACCATTTTCTACATGGTGTGCTTCCTTTTTTGTGTCAATCGGGTAAGAGTTCCTGTGAACAAAAAGTCCCAACAGTAAAAGCACGCACATAATTATGCCTTGTGTGTAAATATCTGCTGGAGAAGCATTTGACGGCTCAATTTAACCTCAAGTTTCCATTCCAAAGTGTTAACTACTGAACGCTTGATTTGTTCATATTGAAATTTGTTCGATCTATGTACTTAACCGAATCTTCATAAAACGTTGATAGGGTGCCTGTGTTTCCCTTTCAGGCAAGGATGGTAGAAAAATAGATAAGTTTACTTAGGATTAGCAATAATAATAATAACTGTTTATTCACAAATCCATGGGAAAGGGAATAGGAGATAAAGGAGGTTATCCCTTTCTACTTTTAATATCTCCTGGAAGACTAAATCAAATCAACGCTAAATCAAATCAAATTAAATTAAATTCAATGTTGGTTTTTGGCGAGAGGGAAACCCCGGAGTACCCAGAGAAAAACCTTTCGGAGCAGAGTAGATGTTACGAAAAATTGTTTCGTGACTTGCGTCACTGTCTAGAACCGTCGTGAATATTTAATTAGTTGCATCAGCACATTTTTCAAGCCGTTTACGTATGATGCTGTAAATAGTTTAATCTTGTAATGTTCCTTTATTTAGTAGAGCCGGAAAGTTCTAGAATGTTATGCTCATAAGTATATAAACTGATCGGCGTAGCTCTGAGAGAGAATAGTTTTTGAGTTAGCAGTATTTACAAGCTGTGAGATTTGGCGGAGGCCATGTTTATTTTGAGTGTTACAAAGGTCGCCTGTACATTTGGCGGAGACCGTGTTTAATCAAGTGTGACAGAGGTCGCGTACACATTTGGCAAAGGCCGTGTTTATACAAGTGTGACGGAGGTCGAAGTGTAATTTACAAGCTTAGCGTGTGCCTTGCGGAGTTTTTGTGCGGTATCTACTACATTCATTTTGGCGTCAATAACCTTGTTGCTGTTTCGACAAACCTGCGCTCTTTTTGGACTGCAAACTACCTTCCAGTTACATAACGAACTCCTAACAGTAGAGAACCGACAAACTCAGCCCACTTATGACACTGAGTTCGGGAATCGAACCCGGGACACATTGGTGGAAGGCGAACGCTCTCACCAAAAAATAAATATAACTTACTGCACTGTTTGAAAGATTCCACATGGAGTTAAAAAGATTGGAATTATTTCCCAAAACTGGGAAAAAGTTAATTTGTCACTTTCACTTCACAATTATTTCCCATTTCTGTAATTTAATTTACCCGACACTTATCCAGAAATTTCCCAGCTTTAGGAAAGGTCACAATTATTTTCCAAACTTGTGATAAAGTAGTTATACCATTTAAAACCATTATACCAGTATACCATTTGTGAAATTCTATTCCCCATCATTTTACATCAAATTCCCAGGAATCGGGAAAAAACCAATTATTTCCCAAATTAGGTTTTATTCTCCATTTTAACCCCAAATGGGAAAACCGAAGTTTTTCCTGTGCACTAGGAAATTTTGTGAAAAAAGCTACAGGGAAAAATTGCCAGAGATGGGAAATTCTTGTAAAAATTCAAATTAAATAACAGAAATGGGAAAAAACTGTGAAGAGAAAATGACAAAATAAATGTTTTCCAGCCTTGAGAAATAATTGTGACCCTTTTAACTCCATACTAGGGAATTTTTTGGATAGCAGTGCGTGTCAGTTGCTCGTCCAGTGCAATCCGAACATGGACAATGAAGGTGGTGGTAAGACTTTTCTGTGCAGCTGCAAGTTGAAACATCACTTCTGCCTCAAAACATTAATTTATACCCTGTTCCATAACAATGAATTTAATCTTGAAAGAGCGACGAACTAAGTTAGCCGCCGTCTTGGTTTTTGTGCACAGAAGACCTGGAACCAAGTACTCTCTTTGTTCTTTGCAGAAGGCTACTCATCCGCAGAAAAAAAAAGCGGAAATCGGTCTTTTTTGGCGCTTGGGAAGGTGGCCACGAGCGGGTCAGAAAGTTCAGTTGAATTTGAGGTACAAAATCAGAATATTCAGGTGGAGACAGAAAACAAAACCGATGTAGGTGAAGAAGAAATTTTTAATCAAATCAAAGAGACTTTCGGCGAAGTTTTAGGCAACTCCTTTCAAGGTAAGAAATTATTTGACGTAACACGTGCAGGTGAGTTGTAAGCTTCATATATTCCACTTTTCATAATCGGATGAAGCTACAGCCTGTAGCTCTTTAATTTGTTTTATCTTTTGTTTTCTATGGATAATTTGAGGAAGATTTGTGATCTGTGGCTTTCGCACTTTTAGAGCGAGACAAAATTTAAGCTTGTTAAGATAGTACGTGGTCAAAAACACCACGGAACGGAAGACAGAGCTGGCTAAAAAGTACAATTGCAAACGAATGTGCAATTCCATCAGCAGGATTTAAGACAGATGGCATTATGAAACATACACAAGAGTTCTTCAATGAGCAAAAGCGGTATAGAAAAAGGAAACAGGTAAGAGAAGCATTCATTCATATCTACGGTAGATCAAATTACCGAAACAAAGCTTGTCATAACTTTACTTAAATATCAGTTCTCAATGTTGCAATTACTGTACCTAGAAATTCTGTATATATTAATCTTGACTTATGACTTGTGTGAATGGTTCTATATATAAAACAATCCTGCATTCATGCATGAGTACCTTTATCATTATAGGGTGATAGTACAGTCTCTAAGAGTTATGAGATTTCACCAGTAAGCAAGGAACCTAAACTTTCCCAGTTTGTAAGTATTCTTGCTTAGTTTATCATGAACAAATGACAGACGTTCAGCAGTCAGGATAATTACAGCTCTAAAATGCTATTGAAACAGAGACAGTGCTGTAGCTGCCAAGCTCTTCCAAACAAAGAAGTTGTTGTTGTTTGTTGTTGTATTTCATGAAAATTGAAAAGGCTGAATGGGGCTTTTTCCCAAACACTGTTAGTAATTTATAAATGAAAGAGTGTTTAAAAGCTTGATGATTCTGAGACTACAACAGCCATACTCGTTCAGTCACAACAGTCATAACCATCAGACCCAACCCCCTCCTTCTCCAGAAAGGTCTAAGAGGAAAGTTACATTTTATGATCCTTTTGTTACTATAACTGTGTACCAGGGCTGAGCTGCTCA
Organism: Pachyseris speciosa; assembly: GCA_016490735.1. Classification (NCBI taxonomy): domain Eukaryota; kingdom Metazoa; phylum Cnidaria; class Anthozoa; order Scleractinia; family Pachyseridae; genus Pachyseris; species Pachyseris speciosa. The sequence goes on along the minus strand of JAEMWC010000416.1, from coordinate 481,530 downwards.
AAGCATGGCTCGTGCTAATCGAGGTTAAATTACCATGACAACCTATAGGTTTTAACACAACTCAACCAATGGTTAGCGCTAACCATGCGTGGAGCAACTCGGCCCAGGTGTTTATTTTTTTCTTTATTTGGCAAAGGTTCAATGTGGTAACAGATCAGAGCCACACACTAAGGATTCTCATAATAATAATAATAATAATAATAATAATAATAATAATAATAATAACAATAACGTTAGTAATTTAAATGGTAGTTATAGCAGTAGTTTTCTCTTTCACAGAGGCATTGTGTATACTTCAAACCAGCCATAGATGTAAGGATCTCACTGGGTTCAAGGATATAAGGATTTCTGATGCATTCATTACTTAACTCATTTCCGTCAGGTCCAAAAATAGGCAAAATTGACAAGTTTCAAATTTTATTTGATATCTCCACAGGTATTTACAGCATTGTGCAGAGCTATACCTCATTTGAAAGAGGAATGAATAAGCTGTCAAAAAAACAAAATTTCCCCTGCAGAAAGCGTGTACAGTTCTCAGGGAAAAAAATCACAAGCATCTAATTTGCATAATTTATGCAAACAAATTCAAGCAAAAAGCCACTTGGTCCAAAGTAGGGTGTGGCCCTAGGGACAAGTTTAAAACAACTTTTTTTCTTGTTTTCTTGACAAAATGTGCACCAAATTTCCCTGAAAAAGAACAGAAATGATATTTACTGCAAATTTTTTAACAATGCCTACTTATGGTAAGAAAAAGCCAAAAAAAAAAAATTTTTTTTTCCCAAAAAATTTTGGGTGTGTCTACAAGGGGGGCTTTCATAAACAGGTTATAAAATGATGAAATAAGCCCTTCTAAACCCCTCAGAACTCACAATGGCAAGGATTTGGAATATTACAAGTCACAGCTACCTTGAGAGATGATAAGCAATAAAAAAAAAATGAAAGTTTGTGGATGTGTCTAAATGGGGTGGGGGTTACATGAAAATGTTATAAAATGATGAAATAAGCCCTCCTAACCCCCAAACAGGAAACAATGACAAGGATTTGGAATATTACAAGTCACGAGTACCTTGAGAGATGATTTGGTGTACTGTGTGGCACAATTTTTTTTGGGTTACTGCAAACATTTTTCCGACACAAATTTACTCCAGAGTAAAAACATATTTTCAAGGACACACTTCCCATTTTTCAAACATTACATTGCATGTGATAATATTATACTTACCAAGACGGGCAGGAGGAGTCCTTGTGTCATAAAAAGCAGATGGAGGTCAAGCAGCTACAAAAACAAAACAAAACATATTTATTATTACGATTGTAATTTGTGTTACATGTATGGTGGTAAAGCCTACAAAATGATATTATTTGTCATTATAAAATCTTACTAACCTGCAATAATCCGAGACACTTCAGAAACCAGAGGTGCAGCTGTAGGAGCCACAGGAGCTGGGGGTGCAGGTGCTGCCGGAGCAAGCGGCACAGTGTCATCTGCACCAGCCTCATCATCACTGCCAGGGTCTTCATCACTATGGCAATTGAAACAAATAAGTCAGAAAAATTAGTGTTGCATCCATAAAAATGGCCGACTAAAAAATAAAACCTGAATGACATAAAATCAGCACCCTTTGCCAAAACAGACAGGGGTACACCTACCACATTTTGCCAGAAAAAAGAGCATAGTTACACATCCGAAAAGGACATAACAACAAGAGAAAAAGGGAAACAAAAACAAAATAGTTTTACATCTATAAAAATAGCCAAAAAATATATAAAAAAGCTGAACTACATGCAATCATCACAGTCAGCCAAAACAGATAAAAAATAAGCGTGTATTTTGCCAGAGAACAAACAAACGCCCAAAACAGGTCAAAGCAGGGGCGAAAACAATCGTCCCCACGCTACTCTCGCGTCCCACGTGTGAAGGAAAAAATATTACTCCTGGCTTCAAAACGTTTACGTTCGACCAAATAATCCAGCTTTTGACAAGCAACTATTGATTTTCAAGGAAAAGATTATTTTCAAGCGTAAAAGAACTATGATATACGGTGTAAATAGCCCGTTATTGCATTTTCAGGACCACGCTGTTCCATGTGTGAAAACAGATGTACGTAAGTTATACTGATCGCTTACCTCAATTCTTGATCCACTCTCCTCACCACTCGACATTCCTTCTGCATTGCTGTCTAATTCAAAAAACCGTCTCAAAGCCTCTTCAGCATCGAATCTCTCAGTTGTATCGGTGCTTGGTCTCTTGCGTGCAGACGCCATGATCACTCCCAAAAGTAAAAATTCACCTTGCGGCGACCACTACGTTGTATGGGATGAACTTGGCCTGTGATTGGCTAATTCTATAAACTTCCTGTGTGCCAAATTTGGGGGCAAACAAAAGTAACGCAACTTTTAGAGAATTTTTTTGATTTTCGTTCCTGAGTGCACGATATTTCAAGGGGCTGACGGAAATGAGTTAATTTTGTAAGCTAGCCCATCTGAATTTAATTCAGTGTACACATTACACACCCTTGAGTGATTTTCTTGTAGGTTTTTCACTTGCATTACTGGTTTTAAATTGCAGGACAGTAGTGACATAAGCAGCAATGCATCAGCAGTTTCACCAGATGTATCTGAAAATGAGCAGCACGAATATGAAGATTCAATTCCTCTCCAGGCTAGTGCTGCAGAGGGTGGTATCAAAATTCAGTTGTCAGCAAAACTTTGCAATATGGTTGTGAAATCTGTATGTGGAAGGGTTTTAGAAATGGAGGAAGTTGGAAAGCTACTGAAGAAGAGATTTTCTGTGGCACCTAGAAATCTCACTTCTCTCACACCATCTCAACTGTTTGAAGTGATTTCCATGAAGCTAATAAGGCACAAGTATGTTGAAATCCCTGTTGAGCCTGCTGATCCCAGCCAGCTGAAGATGGGTATGATAAAAGTGAAGATGCAGATTGAAATGTGAAGTTACCTTTAATGGATTTACATACATGTGTATCTCATTTCGCAAAGCTGGTTACTAGCCATAATGTTCATTTTATGTCACTACCTAAAAGGACGTTTCATCATTTGAGAGTTTTATTGTCAATCTTTCTAATCTTTCAACAAGGGTGCTGTTTTCAACAAGGATGCTGTTTTACCCTAAGCAAATTAAGACCTTACATTTGAAACATGTTGTGTTGGATAAGGTGATATGTTTGAACATTGCACACTATTACCAGAAGTCTTGACGCCTTCTGTATTTTGTCGCAAATTGAACAGCAGTTGGTGTAAATATATTTGACACACTGATGGACATGTTAAAGGAGCACGGTTGCAATACTTTAGGTCATTATTAGAGACATAAAAAAATGCCTTTAAATGATGGGAAACAGTGAAATAATAATAATAATAATAATAATAATAATAATAATTTAAAAACCTATATAGCGCATTTTCCATGTAAATATGATCAAATGCGCTTTACATATGATACAATTTAAAAAGATTTATAATGTACAATATAAAATAAAAATATATCTATTATACGTGATTAAAAAGCGTTGCTAAACAGATGTGTCTTAAGATGTATAAAATAAAATATATATATATTATACGTGATTAAAAGCGTTGCTAAAAGGTGTGTCTTAAGATGGCGCTTGAAAGTATTGATGTTAGAAATAGAGCGGATTTCATGCGACAGAGCATTCCACAATTTTTGGTGCTGCTACTTGAAATGACCTATCGATCAAGGTGGCTCTAGTTCGAAAAGATGGCGGTTCAAGTTGGAGACCATTAGAAGATGATCTTAACCTATACGCGCCTGGCATCTTAACTGAAATTAGCTCTTGCAAATAAACTGGCGACTTCCCGTGGATGGTCTTAAACGTCAAAAGCAGTATCTTGTAATTAATCCGCTGTCTGACCGGTAGCCAGTGCAGCTCGCGCAAAAAGGGTGTTACGTGACAATAGCACGGCGCGCGGCCTACCAGCCTCGCAGCATCATTTAAAACACGTTGCACTTTTTTGATTTGTTTGGCAGGCAGACCATATAAAAAGACTGTTGCAATAGTCTACGCGTGATGTAACAAACGCATGCACGAGAGCTTTGGTAGCATCTAGACTTAAAAACTTACGAATCCGACCTATATTATGTAGATGGTTAAAGGCCAAGGCACAAAGCTTACTAATATGGATAGACATGTTAAAATGAGAGTAAAACCATGACCCAAGATTCCTAACTTCAGATTTAGGTTCTATGAGTGCGTCACCAACGGTGATACTACTAAAGTTAACCTTCTCAAGCTGCTGTTTGATGCCTATAAGTAAAAATTCAGTCTTATCGTCGTTCAGCTTTAACTGATCCCTGGTCATCCAATCCTTTAGATCTTTAATTCAGTCACACATAGCGTTAAGCGCGATCTCATCGTCGCCTGGGACATTCGGGCTAAACCCAAATACAACTGTGAATTGTCAGCATAGCAATGAACGCTTGGCAGATGCTTTTCAACTATGTAAAATAGCTTACTTGTGTATACGGTAAAAAGGATAGGGCCAAGACAGCTCCCTTGTGGAACCCCTTGCCTCAGGGGAAAGGTAGATGAAACACCTCCATTCACGGCAACGCGTTGTGAACGATCTGCCAAATATGACGCGAACCAGTCAAGCGCTTTGCCATCCACTCCAAACCTCGAGCTCAGACGACTCAGCAGGGTCTCATGCCGAACTGTATCAAATGCAGCGCTAAGATCAAGGAGCACTAAAAGAGTTACCTTTTCCGCCTCCATATTGAGGAGAATGTCATTTTTCACCTTTAGCAACGCCAACTCTGTGCTGTGATGTCGTTTATATGCTGATAGGAGCTGCATATGCAAGCCATTAGCTGTCATATGATCGGTAAGTTGGATAGCTGCCGCCTTTACTGATAATTTAGAGAGGTAAGGTAGGTTGCTAATTGGGCGAAAGTTCTTAAACGCAATCTCGAGACCACTTTTTTTTCAGCAATGGTCGTATTAAGGCCTCCTTCTAGGCGAGTGCAAATTTGCTTGATTCAAATGACAAGTTAATCATGTCCGTAATAACCGGCAGCAATACATCAATAACCTCGAGAACCACCGAGGTGGGCATTGGATCCAAGGGGCACGATTTTTTAGTAGCACTCCTTATGAGGTCAGCAACCTGCTCTTTTGTTACCGCTTTAAAGTCTGCGAAGGTAGCACCCGTGAATCCATCCAAAGCCTTTCTCCAGCCTCTGACGCCAATGAAGGGCTCAGATCGTCTAAAGACTTATTGACGTTGTCAATTTTTTTGCACGAAGTAATGACCAAAGCTATTCGCAAGATCAGCAATACCAATTTGTCAGGGAAGATAAGTACCAAAGAGACAAGAATAAATGCAAATATGGTGAGGATGGTGAAGGATGAGGGAAGATTGAAACGGATTACAAATGACCTTTTCAAGAAATCTAGGCTTAATGTTTCAAAAATCCAGGTACCGTGACAGTGCTGCTTTAATATTGGAATAAGATGTTCTGAAATTCTAAAATATGTCTAATTATTTATTTTTATAATTAAATTAATCAATCAGTAAATAATTGATCAAATATGTATCTAAAATAAGGTTATAATTGAGTGCATAAAACTGTTTGACAAACAAAAATGACAGTTTATTTTGAGTTTAGTTCACTAGACTCCAGTCAATAAAATCTCATTGTTGGGATTTTAATGTGAATTTTAAATCCCATTGTAGGGGAAAAATTGACACAAAAGAAGCGAACTGGGACAGAAAGGTCCAGTTGTTGGAGTAGAATGGGAATTGTCAATGCCATTACAGGGGAATACCTGGGACAGCAATAACCCATTATTGGATAAAAATTTGGACTGGAAAATCCTAATGTTTTGGAATAGAATGGGAATTTTCAATCCCAGTATTAGGGAAAATTTGGGACAACAAAAATGGATTATTGGATAATAATAATAATAATAATAATAATAATAATAATAATAATAATGTTACCGCAGTTGCGTAACCGTGTCAATACTTTTATTTGTTTTTCCTTTTGTTTCATTACGTAACTTTTTCATGTCCATGTACGCTCACACCTCTTTTGTTTGTCTTAGTTTTTAAAAGCCAATCCTTTTGTGCAAGTTTTTCATTTTCGCCTCGTTGCTTATAGTGTATGCCAGGTTGTTTAGTTTTGTTTTTCGCTGCTGGTAGTTTTCTTCTGTGTCGTACGTAGAGTCACCGATAAGGTACGTTTGTTTTTTGGCCGCATGTTTCCTGTATTGTTGCAAGCTTTCTGTCGTCTTATTCTTAATATATTTTTTCGTAATCTTCCTTTAGAACCGTTCTGGGACGGAGTTTGTGTACCGTACGGAACGAGTATCAAAGTGACATAAATAAAGTAGAGTGCTGAGTTCATATACAGCGGCTACATTGGTTCTTATCGACGGCAAGTTTTAACAGAATTTTCCTCCAAGCCGATTCAAGTTCTGAGATGGCGTCAGGTCGCGGGTCAGAAGACGAGCAGCGAATGTTGAGTAACGCGTTGGTTAGCGAAGATGGTTCAGTGCGGATCGAGCAAGTAGCACGTTCGTTATCCGCTTATAGAGGTCATTTAACGAGACTGTATAATGACATTGAAACGTTGTTTCCAAATTTCGAATTTCATATGGTAGCCCTGGAGAGGAAAAGTACTTTGGATGGTCTGTTCGCGAGATACAATGCAAAGGCCAAGGAACTTTTACATTTGGTGGCTGGCTCAGACAGATATGAAAGGGTATTTCAAGATCATTCGCGAGAATTAGAGCTGAAACGCTTATTCGATGAAGAGTTTGCTCTGTGATTTAAGAAGTCACGTGAAATTGCAACTTGTCAAGCTGAGCTATTTCCCGCTCCACGCGAGGGCACTCCTGGGACTCCTCACACCACCGTTTTAAAGGAAAATGAGCCACGCCCATACCCTCCTCGCGCGACTTCACACGAGAGACCTCTGCAACACCAACGCGAGGATACTCGAGAGCTAATCCCTCAGAGTTCACGCGGGAGTTCACGCGCTGCTCCTCGAGATGCTGATCTGCAGAGTTCTAGCGGAAGTTTTCGTGACATGCCTTTGGATGACGAATCAGTCTTCTCTACTCGGTTATATGCCGGGGAATCACGTGGTAGCTCAAGAATTAGTAAAGCTTCACAATCATCTAAAGCAAAACTCGCAATGGCTAGACTTCAAGTGAAGAGGGTTGAAGAGGAGCAGAGGCTCTTGGGTCGTCAGCAACACTTAGAGCATGAAAAACAGCGTTTGGATATGGAAAAGGAGCTGCTTGAAACGAGATATGAGGCTGAACAGGCTCAGATCGAAGTGGACTTCAGTGTTTTAGGCGGAAATTCTGAACGCACGTTTGAGGCTCTTAATCGCTTGCCAAAGCAATCGTCCCGTGATGTTGTTGGAAAATATTTCCAGTCCTTAGAAGATGGCTCATATCCCCCGGGACAAGCATTTGGAGTATCGTCTGGTTTTCTGCCGAGGGAACTCGATCTTTCCCAGGTGAATCGAAAGCAACCGTCCGGAGAACAGAAGCAGGACAGAACAGTCTTCGGAGCCTCGGACCTCCAGCACCTCCTGAGTCAACAGCAGTCAGATACGGTTCGGTAGTTAGCCTCTGGTCTCGAGAAGCTTGAAATGCCTAAAAGAGAAGAGCTATCATTTGATGGTGATCCTAGGAAGTATCCTCGTTTTATAAAGAGCTTCGAAACCAATGTGGAACACAGAGTCACTGAGGAAGACATAAGACTCTCCTACTTAATTCAGTTTTGCACGGATGTCGCGAAGGACGCAATCGAGAACTGTGTTATTTTGCCTGCCGAGCGAGGGTACCGTGAGGCAAAAGACATTTTGCGCAAGAACTTTGGCCAGAAACACATTATTGTTCGTGCGTTCATTGAAAAGGTTATTAAGGCTCCTCAAATTCGGCCATCTGAAGCTGAGAAATTGTCGCAGCTAGCAAGAGACATGAGGATCTGCGCTTTGAATTCTGAGCATATGCGCTATAAAGCAGACATCAACTCCATGGACACTCTAAGAAGGATCGTCATGCGTCTTCCTCCTCATATCCAGGCCAAGTGGGCAGAAGAGTCTAGCAAGCTGATTGAGGCTGATATTGAACCCGAGTTCTACCACCTCACAGACTTCGTGGAAAAAAGAGCTGCTGTAGCGAATACTGCAATCAGGAAGTTAGTCGATGCTAAGCCAGACGGAGATAAGGAGTTTACGCACAGAGCGAAAGGGAATCTAGAAGACGCTATTCCAGTGAAAGTAACCACCCTCGCTACGCAAGGTCTAAATGGTGCCAATACCCCATGGCCTCAGAAAGCTCTTGGCTGTAGACAAAATGCAAGTCAGCGTGAGTTAATGACTACCTGTCTGTTCTGCCAGGGTAACCATGACCTAGAGCGATGTTTCAAGTTCAGAGACAAGTCATTCGAAGAACGCAAGAAGTTTGTGATGGACAAGAGACTTTGTGCGAACTGTTTGAAGGAAAACCATTTCGTAAGGCGGTGCAGGTTGTTCAGAGCGTGTCTATTTAGCGGATGTGGAAAACGTCATCACTCACTGTTACATCCTCCTCACGGGCAGAGGATCACTGAAGGAAGAACCCAACCTGTTAGCAGAGATGCAGCAGACACCGTTGTTGAAAGCAGTACGGTTAATGTTGGCAGTGACAGTGTTGAGGGCCAGTGTGCAGCTATTGGTTCCGGAAAGCCTCGTGTGAGCCTGCGCATAGTTCCTGTGAGAGTTAGTGGCACAAATGGCGGTCCCGAGATAGAAACGTACGCTTTCCTAGATGATGGTTCGGATATCACTCTCTGTTCCAATAGTTTGGCTCAAAGCCTGGGTTTGTCAGGGAAGCCTCTAACGTTTTCTCTTACGACTGTGAACGAGGAAGACCGTCCAAGAAGGGGATTTGAAGTGGAATTAAATGTGAAGGCTCTCAAGGGTGTTCTCTCTGGGTGTTCGAACAAAGATGCGGTAAAAGAAAACAGCCTTATGCAGTCCGTACGCTTCTAGGGTGTTCCTATGGATTGTCGAAAGAGTTCCGAGGTGCACGTTAACTTTATAAGTGCTGGTCAAGAAATGATCTCAAGTCAACTGAAGAGGCTGTATGACGCAGACTCTTGTTCTAAACAAGCCATGTCAGTTGAAGACCAACGAGCCCTGGCCATTCTGGAAGGTTCAGTTTGTGAGAGAAACGGTCATTACCAATTACCTCTCCCGTGGCGCTTCAAGTCTCCTCACCTGCCGAATAACCGTGATGTCGCTGTGAGCAGAATGAGGTTCCTTGAGAAGCGCTTCCAGAAAGACGCATCACTATTTGAGAAGTATAGATTGACGATTGATGACTATATCTCAAAGGGCCACGCCAGGATGGTTCCCGAAGACCAAGTTGATGTTATTGACAAACCACTATGGTATTTGCCCCATCATCCCGTTTTTCATCCCCAAAAGCCAGGCAAAGTAAGAGTTGTGTTGGACTGTGCAGCCAGATTTTGCGATACATCCTTGAATGATCAACTCCTCCAAGGACCCGATCTTACGAATAATCTCACAGGTGTCTTACTGAGATTCCGGCAAGCACCCGTAGCGTTGATGTCGGACATAGAGCAAATGTTCCACCAGGTACTTGTTGCACCAGACGATTGTCATGCCCTACGCTTTCTTTGGTGGAAAGACAGCAATCCAGCTAACGGCCTTGTCGATCATCAGATGTTGGTCCATTTGTTTGGCGCCACGTCATCGCCCTGCTGTGCAAGTTTTGCTCTCAGGAGAACAGCGCATGACCACCAGAGCGAGTTTGACGTCGAAACAGTTGACACAGTGTACCGCAACTTCTATGTTGATGATTGCTTGAAATCGGTCTCCACGGTTCCTAAAGCTAAGAAGCTAGTGCAGCAATTGACGGATCTGCTTTCCAAAGGCGGTTTTCGTCTTACGAAGTGGGTAAGCAGCCACCGGGAAGTCCTTGAGTCCATACCAGTTGCCGAGCGGTCACCATCTGTGATGAGCCTGGATCTTGATGACTTGCCCATCGATCGAGCTTTAGGCACCCAATGGGATGTCAAGAACGACACACTAAGCTTTCGAATCACCGAGAAACAAGTCCCAGATACGAGAAGGGGAATACTGTCCTTGGTATCCGGCTTGTACGATCCGTTAGGCTTCGCAGCACCACTTGTTTTGCCAGCCAAGATGCTCCTCCAAGAATTGTGTAAGCAAGACTACGGTTGGGACGACGAAATTCCCAATGAAAGGTTAACGAGTTGGCGCAAGTGGGTTGAGAATCTTCCGGAACTGAAGCTTGTTAGCTGGCCACGCTGTCTGATGCCTCAAGGGTTTGGCGAGCTTTATAATGTCCAGCTTCACCATTTTAGTGACGCATCCGAGAAAGGATACGGAGCAGCTTCGTATATCCGGCTCGTGGATGTTTCAGGTCATGTTCACGGTGGACTACTCCTTGGAAAGTCTCGAGTGGCGCCCTTGAAGGCCATCTCGATCCCTCGAATGGAGTTGACCGCTGCGACCGTTGCTGTGAAGTTGCACAAGTTCCTTGATGACCAACTCGAGCTGCCAGTCCACAAAGCAGTTTTGGACAGATTCCACAATAGTCCTTCAGTACATACGGAATGAAGCAAGGAGGTTTCAAACGTTCGTAGCCAACAGGTTGTCATTAATTCATGATGCTTCCTTACCGTCTCAATGGCATTACGTGGATTCACAATCAAATCCAGCAGACTACGCCTCCCGTGGACTATCGATTCTTGAAACAGAGAAGTTAGAGTTTTGGCTCAAAGGTCCAGCCTTACTCCGCAAAGATGAAAGTGAATGGCCACAACCCCCAACCCAAATATCTGATTATTGTGAAGAAGACCGGGAACTGAAAAGGGGAAAGCCACAAGCCTACCTGGTGATGAGAGAAGATATTCTAGAGCAATTACTTCCGAGATATTCCTCCTTTCACAAGCTTCAAGCATCCGTTGGTTGGTTGCTACGTTTCAGGGAATACCTACGGTCACGTGTGTCCAAGGTGCCACTTCGTAAAGGCAGCTTGACGACTGGAGACATTTCCAAAGCAACAAGAACAATAGTCCGAATTGTTCAAGCGTGTACCTTTCCAAAGGAGTTAGAAATGCTGTCTGAAAAGCAATTAACAAATTCACCAGATTCAACCCGTTCACGATCTTCCAAGAAGAAGTTGGCATGTGTTGGTTACCTCAGTCCGTTACGAAAGCTTAGCCCATTTATCCATAACGGGGTTATATGTGTCGGAGGACGTCTTGAGAGAGCTCCAATTGGCTTTGATGCAAAGCACCCAATGGTCCTGCCCGGCAGGTGTTTCGTCACCGACCTGATCATCAAACAATATCATGAAGCAGAAGGCCACCTGGGCGCAAGTCAGGTCTTAACCAGCATTAGACGCAAATTTTGGATTTTACAAGGACATGCAGCTGTTCGGTGTGTTGTTGGCAAGTGTTTCAAATGTCGACGTTGGAATGCTAAGCCATGCGAACA
>JAEMWC010000416.1:442500-460000 GCA_016490735.1 Pachyseris speciosa | reverse complement strand
TCATGGACAAAACGTACAATATCTATCATGTCTGCTTCATATTGCTCATTCTTATGAAGGACTTCGAGATTTACCTACAGTGCAAAAGGTTTTTATTAAAACACACTATTTAGAGGCTGGATAAAAGGGTTGGAAAAAGACCTGAAAAGAGCAAAAATTAAACAATTACAAGATGATTTCAGCCGGATGAATAAATGTGAATGCAGTGTTCACTACATGCCTAAATAAAGGGCAGTTCCTAAATGAAAGAACATGCTTTCCGTACAACTGGAATACTCCATGGATTGTGTATATCTTTCATTTTCTTACAAAGATAGTTACCTTTTCAGTTTTGCATTTTGCCTGATCCATATAGTCGTGGCTTATGGAAGAAGGTAAAGAATCTTTCATCCAGGAAATTAAAGGAATATATTTGGCCCATTTATGTCCCACAAGAATAGTGAGGTCTCTCTTGAACAAGGTTTGTTCATCAGGACTGGGTAAGAAGGTTGTAAAAGGGAGTTCATTAATATTCTTCTTTGCTTTGTCAGAAGGCAAGTGGTTTGATGATATTCGATTTTTGAATGCAACAATTTGGAACATATGATGGTTTTTGTTCCTGTTCTTGAGCGTCATTTGCCTCGGAGTACACCTCATGTCAACATTATCTCCTGTAAAGGAATAACCTCGATGCATGGACTGACTGTGACTCTGTAGCTCCACCTCCCTTTCCTTGACTTGGTTCTCATTCCCAGCAGCCTGTGCTTGATTCAATAATTGCAGTATCTCCACTTCTCTCTTTACTCCTGCCTCAACTTCCTCTTTCCATTCTAGTAATGTGCTGTCATGTCCTTGCCCAAGTTTCTCCATCAGAATAATGGTGGAGTTGTAGCTTAGGCAAGTGTTCAGGGATGCTAATCTCTTGAAACCAATCTTCTTCAGACCACCCTTCTTCAGTGCAACAGACCTCACACGTCTAGTGGCATCGAGGTCCGCATTGAACACAGAAATTAGCTGGCAAGCAGCATCTAACATAGGTGGGTGCAGAGCTTCACCTTTCTTCTGAGTATTTCTGGCCTGAGATGGGTTGCCCACTGATGCCAACAGGAACTTCAAGAAAAGGGGGCACCGTTCCGACAGTTCCGCATAAACGTCATTCCATTTCAATTGGACAAGTTCTTCTTTTGTTTTCCGTCTTAACAGGGATGGTTGTGAAAGGGAACAGAGTCCTGTTAATTCTTTGGTGATGTGGCCGCCGATCTTGTCAGTAAGAACATTTTTCCACTCTTTGTTTTCCAGCAAAGTACCAACAACTGATCCAAAGGAACCAAGGCAAAGCTGTCGTATAATGCGGCTCTTGTCTCCGTACAGGTTAACTCTTCGGGAAGGACTGTTTGGGAAGTGTATGATGACCTATAAGCGAACGAAAATGAGAAGCGGATGATTAATAATTAGTGGTGTGTCAAACTGAGACGAGCGTGAAGGGTCTGAGAACAGTACGCGTCAAATTTAGAATTATTTCATTCCCAAAAAATCGCTTTGCGTTTTGAACTCTGAATTCCCAGTGAAGCTTTAGACTTTGTAGCTTAGTGATTTTTAAGTTTCAACAGAAGAATGCGAATTGAAAACAAAATTGACCTATCGAGTGCGGGAATGTAGTTTCCGGTAGTTCCTGTTAGCGAAAAAACCACGAATTTAACGATAATTTTTTTTTCAAACTAACCTCGGTTAGAGGGCTCTCTTCTTCATAGAAATCCCCGAAGTCCACTTGCGTGCTTACATCTCTGGATCTTAGAGCGCTGGCGGTCGATGTGCGATCATCACACGCTACGCACAGCGCTCTTTTGTTGCTGCGAGTTTCTTCGCTAGTACCACCACTATCCTCGGCGCGTGCAAGCCTTTTTACAGACGTTGTCCCGCCTTTCTCGGCTTCAATGGACTTCTTCGATAATTCGAAGCTTTCTCTTACCTCAAAAATCTTCCGAACCAGGGTTTCGTTTTTGTCAGCGCAATTTCGGCACAGAATGTTTGTCAGAAGTGAACCTTCGCCACTGGATATCTCCTTTCCGGCGATCAATTCAAGGTTCAAACAACCTTTGGTCTCTTTTTGGCCACCCGATATCGTCAGTTTTCTTCTAAAATCTTTGTTCGTAATTACTTTAGTGCAGAGTAAACAAATTTGCTCTTTCGACGCAGGAGAAACGCACACACGTTCGATTGTTTTAGTCGGAGTAGACCCGATACCTTCCGCCATTCAATTCAAGGACTTCCAAATGTAATCTGAGACACCAGATGGAAGTCACGCCACTCCTCATCTTTTGGCGCGAAACGCAAATGAAAACCCTTCAAGCGAGACAAGTCGACCTCTCGCGACTTCGTCGCTCGCGCAGTCGCTTCGCGACGTTAAAAGCGGCCGCTTCGCGGCCTAACATATGTTTTACCCTGAAGTTCATGAGGTCGACTTGTGGCAAGTCTATCGGCGTATGTAAACAATGGGAAAGTGTGATCACAGGCAGACAACCCGAACTGTGTGACGTCACGCACGCGATTTGGTCTCATACATTCTCTCTATTTTGAAACGGCTGTTCTCGACTTGATTGAAGTGATCGGGAGAAATGTCCCGTAAAATACCGGATTTTTACACCCGTTAATCCCAAATATATATAGTGTAATCCTGATGAATAAAGATCACTTACCCTATGCTCATTTTGTGGTCTTTCGCGTTTTTTTGTTCTTTTGGTGTTTTGAGTTGCTTGCCGCTGAGGCCCGTTTCAAACGTCGAACTTTTTATGTGCCGAATATAATGGAAATTAGCGAGAACAATGGATTTTCTCATTTACATTAGATTCGGTACCTGAGAAGTTCGACGTTTGAAAAGCGCCTGAGCGTTCCGGCAACAGTATAAGATTAACTACAAGGCATGCAATTAAGTCAATTAAAACAGCAGCCGCAGCTGAACGCCTTCTGAACGTTGTCCATTTCTCCCACTTGCACGTGTCTCTCGCCATCAAGCCTAGGGCAAATGAAGGCCAGGTATTTTTCGAAGATCGATGCCAAAAATCTGTAAACAGCTTGCTCATAACGACCTAAAGTAACGCCGCGAATTTACACATTCGCGGCCACATCGCCATCGGCATAGGATATCGCCCGAGGTGGTCGATCATAACGGTCTTATCAAATTTGAATTAAAGACAAATGACTCTCACCGGCTCCCCCAGCGGCTTGGCCAAACAATTATTTAATTGGTATAGCAACTAAAAATTATTTTAGTGTGTTTTGCAAACAACATTAAATTATGCTGTCAGGTTTTGTTTTATTTTGTGTTTATCAAATAAAAGCTGAATTGATGCGCTAAAGCAAACACGCCGGGCCGCTGGGGAAGCGAATTTTTCAATTACAACAAGTTTCTGTCAATGAAGTTAAATTATATTGACTGATCATTTGAGCATCACTGACATTAATTATAAACTTTACATGAAATTTATTCGAAAAATGGCCGTCAATGAAAATAAGAAATTTGTAGACCTTTTCCACCACACAAAGAGTGTTTCCTTAGACTTCACAAAGTTTAAACCATTCTTTGGCTTCTTTCAACTAAATCAAAACTTTGAGAGTTCTTATAAAGCTTAATTTAGAAGATTGGCTTAAGCCGGTTCCCAGAATTGCCACTCAGCACTTCAAGATTGTTTCAAATCTGGTGAGTTGTTAGAAGCACTTTAGCAATAAAAAGTACAATTGTTGAGACTGAGACTAAACTTGTGTTTTCATTTCTAACCCAGAGGTTTTGGCCAGTAATTGTCCCTAGTTCACTGATTGTCAGATTGGGAGTCTAAACGATTGTAAGATGTTTTTATTGGCAAGGGGGTGAAGTTTTCCGCAAAGTATTTGGATGCAATGTCAAAATATGTGGATACGGTTGCATTTTATGGACTCAGTCAATTTGAATGCAAATAATATGTTGTCAGTGTGTTGTCGTATAAGTATTTCATGTCTTGCCCGGTGTGGTGATTTTGTTGCGGTTTGGTAGTATATTTTACTTCTAACGTTTATGTCCGTTAAAAGTTGCCATGGACTTGCTACAGACCTATAATAGTAACAGCTCCAGCTCCTCTGAGGATGAGTGCTTCACTGAAAAAGAAATTCGCAGCGTGCACTTAGTAACCTATAGTCAGGCGGATCTTGTGAAATTTCCAACTCGCGAAGAATTTACACAACATTACAGGGATGGAGATAGCAGTAAAAACAGTTCTGATGGGAGAACGTTTAAACAGAAAAAGCAAGGAACAAAACCGCGTTTGTCGGTCTTCGAAGTGTCCGAAATTATAGTTGAGAAAGGAATAAAATGTGTTATAAAACTTTAGGCCTTAGCTCACCGACAAAAGAGCGAGGGAAAAACGGACTTGGCCGAATTTGTTCTCACTCGGTGTCCACGTGTGATTACGGACATTGTTAACACCGCCTGGGAGATGGAGGAGGCTGATGCTCGATTATAGCGATCAACAAAAAGCAGAATGCAACGGATGCCAGAGGCCGCTGAGAGCGACGGTGTGAACGGTTGCGATGGTCTCTGGAGAATTTGCGCTCGAGAGATTCTAGAAAAGAACGGCATTTCTGTGCAGCTCTTTCCCACTGCTGTCAGGGATTTAATACTGCGCGGCCGAGCTAAAAATTGAAACCTTTTATTGACCGGACCTCCCAACTGTGGTAAATCATTTCTATTAAATCATCTCAAAGTGATTTATAACATGTTCTGTAATCCTAATAACAGTAGTTTTGCTTGGGTGGATGTCGATCAAGCAGAATGTATTTTCTTAAATGACTTTAGGTGGTGTGCCCAAATCATTCCTTGGCATTGTCCATTTACCCACGCCAAAGACCCATTTTGCTAAGGATATCTCTTTGCAAAGAGACACTCTGATCTTTGCCACAGGGTAAAGCCCCCTTAACTATGTGAAGAACGGTGTAGTTGACCAACAAGAAATCGATATGGTGGCTTCCAGATGGCGAATTTTTAATATAAACAATCAAATTCCTCACGAGGCTCAGCGTGAAATTCCGCTATGCGGAAAGTGTTTTTCGAGACTCATTCTGACTACCACTTAGTAACTATGTATGAAGATACAAAGAGCGACACCCATAAGGGTGGTGTGTGTGTGTGTGTGGAGGGGGGTGGGGCGGAGGAGTACTTCCAGAATAAGTGGATATGGATGTGCGGCCAGCTTTCTGAAACCCTTACCCCATTTAAGAGTAAAATCTGTGATTTTCCCTATACTGTACCCTCTTTCACACCTGACCAAAAATTCGCTACTCTATTTCGGACCTATTTCACGGACACGGTTGGCGTAAACATAATTTGAGGAGGGATTTTGTTGATGGTCTTATCGCCAAATTCTTCCAAAAAAGTGCATGACTCAAGACTAAAGAGCACAAACCATAAATTAGTCAAAATATGCAAATAAGGCTCTTGGGATTGCAACCTAACTTAGTTCATGACTAACCTTGGTCCTTTCAGAAACCCGCAGCTAAGTGGCACTATATTTTAAATCAAAATTTGTGACAAGTATTCAAAAACAAGAGGCTACAATTAGCCTAAACTCGGGCCTGCAAAATATAGCCTGGAATCAGGCTCCACAGTGGGGTAACTGAGCGACCTACCTTTCATGCCGCCGATCCGCCCTGAAGCCCTGAAGTGTAATTGAAATGTCAACAAGTCGATCAAACTGTCATACTCTTCGCATGAGTGCACCCGAAAGTCAACAGAGGCATACGTGTTTTCACGCATGGGAGATAAGAATGCAAAAAGCTTTTGATTTGGCCTAAAGGCAAAAGGGTGCCCGTTGGTTCATTTCTTAACAATCTGAAAAACAAAGAGTTACTCGTTGATCCCATGGAATAGTTTGTCATTTTAGCTGAGGAGCTTAAAAAAAAAACACTTGGACATAAATTAGTGCGTGGAGAGGATTATTCAGAACTGGCTTGCCTTTCTTGTGCCAGACAAGTTGTCCAACTACGGCAGTCGTTTACAAAACCTTGTAGCCCGTTGCAATGCGTCTCTCAGTAGACCATGGTCAAGAATTGTTCAGCAATGTTCTGTTCGAGAAT
Organism: Pachyseris speciosa; assembly: GCA_016490735.1. Lineage (NCBI taxonomy): Eukaryota > Metazoa > Cnidaria > Anthozoa > Scleractinia > Pachyseridae > Pachyseris > Pachyseris speciosa. The sequence continues at coordinate 453,919 of JAEMWC010000416.1, read as the reverse complement.
GAAAGTTTGGGATGACACGCAAAGCGATCAATGGCCCTCCGATACCCGACTGGCGTAACTCTTTCGGCAAAGCGTAATAAGGCTGAAACAAGATGGTTTAGAGGTAAATTCGAATTCGTCGAATTTACGGGCACGTAGCTCTTTCTCTCCTCCATCGTCACCTAACCCAAGCCCAAACGCTTTCAGTCCAAGACGAGACAATTCTTGTACTTGATCTTTCATTATGGACACCAGCGGCGACAAGACTAGAACAACAGATCGTCTATTTTCCAAGTTTCTTTTAAAACACGAGGGAGCATGTGAAAGATTACCCTTAAAGCATTCTCCTTCAATGGAGACTCTGCTCGCAGGGTATCGAAAGATTAAACTCTCCCCAAATCTAGTCGGGAGAATCCTAAAAATGTGTTTCATTTTTTGCCACCCATTGTAGGCAGAGCTTTTGCTCTTTTTTAAGCCGAGGAATATGCAGAAAGTATCACAAAGAAGCCTGTATCGCTTGCTCAAAATCGATATTCGACAGCCGGACTCCTAAATACACCATTCCCTCCCCTGAACTGAGGTTACACAACGCGTGCGTGACTTTCAAGTGCCGTTTCAACCAGAATTTGTCAACACTGAGCACTTTGACCAATCAAAGCATGATACCAGACCGGGTATGAAAGGCATGTCTCCAGGCTCCGTCGCCCCTTCCCCTTCCCCTGCCCCAGTTCCCCACTTCACTCGCCGATGTTTTTTCGTCTCTTCCCTTCTTTTCGCTCGTTACCCCACTGCGGAGTCTGGTCCCAGGATAGCAAAAATACAGTGCGCATCTCTAATTTAGGGGAGGGGGTGGGAACGAGAGAAGAAGATAAGTCTGCCCTCCTTATATCGGCGCATTGCGCTTATCATGATGTTTGACTCTTTTTGTTTGTACCCTGTCAACATATATTCCTTTAAAACTGACAAAACTGCTTTACAGGTCAGCCATTGATAACAATAATACTTGTAAAAAAAAAGAAAACAAACAAAGCAATAAAAAAGGAACTAATAAAAGAAAAACAAAGAAACAAAAAATCTCATGTATGTTGCACTAGCTATCATGATTCGAACTTGGGGTTTTCTTCATCAGAGGCAGTGATATTGACCGCTACACCATTCTATACTCTGCATAACCAATGAGAAGAAAATAGGTTATTTATTCCAAAGTCACTAATCAGATTGTTGACATGGATAGATGTTATTTCTGCTCAGGGTTTGAGAAAGAAAACGTTTCTCAAACAGTTTAGGATTCGTTACATGGTCAGAGAAACCGCCGAAATTGCCCATCTCCTGCAGATAAAAATGAAAAAATAACCGAAGGTTTGCCTTGAAAAATGTCTTTCAAGCTTTTGTGCAGTTTTCCACGGACTGTCACTAATGACATTTATTACAGAGATGAAGTGTTGAAATATAACATCAAGATAATTAATAAAATTGTAACTCATTCAAAACAACTGGCCTTTTTATTGTTTGAGTTGTAGTCAATGAATTTCCAGAAGAACCTTGGTAAGACACATTTCACAGATGGATGTAATTTTGAAAGGGCTGTTCGTGGTTTTTTAAGATTTTAACATCGCATTCCTCCCAGTAATTTGACCCTTTGATCCTAATTCAATTCACTGGTTAAACGTCATGTCTAAACAACCATAATGGTACAAGTATGCTATGGCTTTGTAAACAGGTTGGAAATAAAAAATCAAAATAATACCCGGGGTTCAATTCGATGAAATTCCCATCTTGGATTAAAGTGTCCCATATACTAAATTGTACTCAACACCCAAGCAATGATTTGACTAAAATAATACAGTTTGTCCAGTGAGATTATTAACAATCTCTTACCATCTTCCTTTGTCCTTAGAATCTTAGACGAGCTCTTGGGTCCATCTCCAACTACAGTGGAAGCTAGAACTTGAAATTTATACTCTGTGTATTTTTCAAGCTCACTCACGTTGGTTACAGGGTTTGCTGAGCTTTTAATCGTCAGTATTGTTGGGCAGTTTTTGCTGACACCTTGCTGCAACTTGCTGTAAAACAGTTTAAATCCTGTAATGTTTCCATTTCTGGCATGTTCTGGTGGTGGCTGCCAAGATGCAGTAACACTGGTAGATGTTTGTGCAGTCACATTAAAGCTGGTTGGAGCCTGAGAGGGAACTGCAATAAACAAAATAATGTCCACTTGAACATCTAGTAATACAACTAATTCAACTCCTAATTCAACTGGAAAACGTACCGTGAACTCATTACCAACTTTCCATTAGATGTGTACTTTTGAAACAAAACAAATCATCAATATTCTGTTAAAGTATTTCTAACTAAAGGCACCTCTTTTGTAGTCGCTCTTAATTACCAAATATAATGTTTGCCAAACTTATCACATTCTTTCAGTTGTGAAAATTATTTTTTCACACAATAATTAATGTACACCTGAATTAGCCCTAAATTAGTCAAAATATGCAAATTAGGATAAACAAGGCCCTTGGGATACAAACATACATACATACATACATACATACATACATACATACATACATACATACATTACTTAATCTACCCTCGGATTGTTAGAGTAGCTTGTGAGATAGACCACCACACCGGGAACTACGTTCCCTACTCTTTTCGAACAGTGTGTGGGTTCTTTTACGTCCCACAGAATCAATTATGAAAAGATGTGAGACGGGGCCTACGGTTTATCGTCCTTATCCGAGAAGACTAGAAAGTCTAACCATTTGCAGATGCTATTACAAAGGCACCACGTTCTCCTCAATTATTTCAAGACCCTGAGTGTTGGTCCGGCCGGGGTTTGAACCCGTGACCTCCCACACGCTAGTCCGGCTCTCTACCACTGAGCTAATTGGTTGGTGGGATTGTAACCTAATTTAGTTCATGACTAACCTTGGTCCTTTAAAAACCTGCAGCTAAGTGGCACTATATTTTGAATCAAAATTTGTGACAAAAAGTATTCAAACAACAAGAGGCTACAATAAGCCTGAACTCAGGCCTGCAAGAATACAGTGTGTATCCCTAATTTAAGGGGAAAGGGGAGGGGGAAACAAGAGAAATTGCTTTACAGGTCAGCCATTGATAACAATAATAATACTTGTAAAAAAAGAAAACAAGACAAAGCAATAAAAAAAATGAATAAGAAAAAACTCATGTATGTTGCACTATTGCGATTCGAACCTGGAGTTTTCTGCATGAAAGGCGATGATATTGACCACTACACCATTATATATTCTACATAGCTAAAGAGAAGAAAATAGTTTATTTCTTCCAAAGTCACTAATCACATTGTTGACATTGATAGATAATGTTATTTCTGCTCAGGGTTTGAGAAAGAATACGCTTATCGAGCGGTTCGGGGTTCGCGACATGGTCAGAGAAACCGCCGAAATTGTTTATCTCTTGCAGATAAAAATAAAAAAAAGAACCGAAAGTTTGCCTTGAAAAATGTCTTTCAAAAATGTCTTTCTCACTTAAAACTGCACGAAAGGTCACTCAAGTCATGTGTGCGACACGTCAAGATGACCAACCGTCTGTTAAACCCTTCTCTGCAGTGGTGCGTGTTGGACACGTGCGCTAGGAAAATCTCGACACGGGTAATTAAGATGTGTGTTAATATTGTTTACCAAGTTCTAAATACAGAACTGTCATGGCACATGTGAGACTTCCAATCTTTTCCTTAATTCGGCAAAACGTTTTTTACGCGGACAGACTCTACTTGATTAAAATCATCACAAAGTGGATTGTCTAACCTTAAGCACTGAAGGACCAGAGGGAAACCAATTGAAAATTAATTTCAAATGTATCACAAAAGGAACTTGAGTCGTGCAAGCGAACAAATGATTGACTTTTTCGTTTCGAATTTATGCCGTCACAACAAACAAAAATGTGATAACTCTACAACATGATAGAAATGCATATAACATCAAATGGAAACTCGGAAAAAAATCCGAGTTCCAGATGGGATTCGAACCCACGACCCTCCGCGATCTAGACGGACGCTCTAACCACTGAGCTACTGGAGACTCTATGGTGAGCAAGGGTGAAATGTGGGATTTTGACTGGAACCGCATCACGCGGTCACACAGTCAAATGATGACTAGCACATATGACTCATAACTGCATCACGCAGTCACATTAACAGTCACACTACAGGGCGTGCAAATTTGATTTAAAGCGCAGAATACTGTGTTATAAATGCTTTAATCTTTAGCTGATAGCTTTACACATAATCTTCTTTACATCTGACAATCCTCTAGCGATTGGCTGAACAACCAACTACTGCCTACCAGCAGCCAACTGACTAAGTCTGAATGTTCGGAGTTACATACTCTATCTGTAGACCTGTTTGAGTTTACAGACTGTGGGAATATGAATTACTCTAGACTTTGCCCATTCAGGAATACCCAAACTTACCAACGCGAACACACAACGAATATTGAACTTCCAAACAAATCACGTTAGTCCCAGCCAAGGTTAGCAGGAATTCCCAAACAAGCACACATAACAACAACAACAACAACAACATAAATTGGAACTCACGCAATTCATGCGTGAGCAAACCTTGAACCTTAAACAGCGCGCATAAGAATTATAAACATCAGCTTCATAACAATACCTGTAAACCATAGACACTTGTGGTATATTGCTTTTATATAGTAATTCAGAAGATGCGCGAAATTTCCATGAGTTCCCTGCACAATAAATCACAACTGATTGACCAATCAGAGCACGCGCATTGATTTGTTTATTATTTAATATAAAATAGTGCTTATTATGTGTCGTTTATTGCCAATTTATTTCTTGGAAGGCAAGGTTTCAAAAGTGTTCTCTTTTCATCACGCGCCGGCAGTGACACAGAGAGACAGCTGAAATGGCAATATACTCCGTCTTAAACGCATTTCTTTTAATAGTGTTTCTAGAGCATTTTCATTACAAGGTGAAACTTGATAAATAATTGATGTGATTCAAATGTGTCTTCAATCAAGTGAGTTATTTTATTTCAGGCCATTAAAATTCAAATTGCATTTCGCATTCAAAAGAGCATCCATTTTTGTATTTAAGCTGCTGTGTTAAAGTTAGAGACTGTTTCGCACGAGATGTAAGAATTCCATTTTCAAAGTTAGTTCGGTTTAATAGATATGTTAAATTTCAGGGTGTCTCTTCCAGGCATTTTAAAGAATTAACTTACGGTGGAAAAGACTATTATTTTTATTATTAATAATACTTTCAAATGTGAAACATACTTATTTCCAAAAAGCTGATAAGTTGCACGTCAGTATTGTGGTTGAAAAAGAAAGTACCTAATTGAAATTGCTTGACAGGATTAATGTCTGGCAAGGAAGTCTCGTTAGTGAAAATTTTGTTTGGAATAGCGAATCACACCTCTCACTAACCAGGGCATTACTAAACCACGAAACAGCGAAACGAAACAGCGAAACGAAACACCGAAACAGCTATTTTTTCCTACTTTTTTCTCAAACACCGAAACAGCTATTTCTTACCACTTTGATGGTGAATAAAATAGACAGGCCAAATACGACTCCCATTGCTCCTTTCGTGTTATCGTTGACCTTCAAAGTTTGGCTCTTACGAGTATATCTTACTCTAACATTCGAGGATCTCTTTTTCTCCCAGCCAGCAGTGTGAACTCCATTAGCCAGACTGCATGATGCGTTTTCATTAAACCTTTTCCGTTAAACATTAGCCTGCATAGCAGACTTTTTGGTGTACGAACGGTCGTTTCAAGACCGCCATTTTGAAAGCCATCCAAGGAGAGAACTGGGGACGGTCAGTGTAAGATATGGATTGCGGACTGCAGACCCGGACTGCGAACCCGGGCTGCGGAATGGGCATAAAACGCGGACTGAAGGCTGCGGACTAGGAACAAAAAGCGGACCGAGTATAAAAAAGGGAGTATAGAACAAAATTAGGATTGTACTGGCCCAGATGCAGGTTAAAAAAAAGCCTTGCGTCTGCTTATTCCTTGTCAAGATTTATCACGTACATAGTAATGCTCAGTTACACGAAATGCTCAGTTGCAACATCGACCGAGCTAGAGAAAGTATAAGAGTAGAGACATTATCCTGAAATTGTACTTTACTCCACGAGTTTAACACTAGATCGAGGGAGCCGAAGAAATTATTATTGGGAAGAATGGAAACAGAAAGGCATATAAAAGGCAACCGGACCTTGCACTGGCGTGCATCCCAAAATTACTGGTCACAAATCTAGATATAAATGCTGTAAATGGAAATGTGTGCTCGTTGGACTGCAACTGGCCACTGGTGCAGAGAAGATAAAACAGGAAATACCGGTGCGTTTATTTTTTGGGAGAATGTCTAAATGCGTATTTGCGTACATAAATCAAATAAAGTGGATTCTCGATCAGACAATTCTGAGCGTTTTAAAAAAAAGTATTTTAAACAAGCGGTTTTCCGTGCCAAAATGATAAAACACAATTACCGTACACGGCATTCTAACCGACAAGCGTCGCCATGTTTCCTATCATGAAGAGCTCGAGGTCAAAATAGGTAGGTTTTCTCTGTACTCTGGTAATATTTACAGCAATTGTAAGCACCTTTCCTACAGTTCAAGAATTTGAGTGCAGTAATACATTTCGTTGCTCCGTGCTTTTTGTACAATGTTTTTGTACTCAGTCCGCGCTTTGTACCCAGTCCGCAGCCTTCAGTCCATATTTTATACTCAGTCCTCGTTTTATACCCAGTCCGCGGTCCGGGTCCGCAGTCCGGGTCTGCAGTCCGCAATCCATATCTTACACTGACCGTCCCCAGTTCTCTCCTTGGATGGCATTCAAAATGGCGGTCTTGAAACGACCGTTCGTACACCAAAAAGTCTGCTATGTAGGCTAATGTTTAACGGAAAAGGGTTAATGAAAACGCACCATGCAGTCTGGCTAATGGAGTTCACACTGCTGGCTGGGAGAAAAAGAGATCATCGAATGTTAGAGTAAGATATACTCGTAAGAGCCAAACTTTGAAGGTCAACGATAACACGAAAGGAGCAATGGGAGTCGTATTTGGCCTGTCTATTTTATTCACCATCAAAGTGGTAAAAAATAGCTGTTTCGGTGTTTGAGAAAAAAGTAGGAAAAAATAGCTGTTTCGGTGTTTCGTTTTGCTGTTTCGTGGCTTAGTAATGCCCACTAGCCACTGGGCTAGTAAGCTGAAAAGTTAGTCTCGAGCCCTGGAACACATGTTATATTTGGCACTTTCTTACATTCTGTAACCATATTTTCATTAAATTAAGCCACCAGAATCTAGTCTACATTGAAATAATTACTTGGGCTTCGTAGAGCGCCCGAGGTATAAAATACCGTTTGTTCTTCTTTTTCGTTGTCGAGTTTCATCCACAAAGCTCACTTCCGGCGCGTTTCTATGCAAGCGCAAAAAAAAAACACACATGGAGAGTCACGCAAGCATCACATCACGCGTCAATTGTTTTTGAAGTTATGTAAATTTTTTTCAAAACAACAAGAATACCGCCTGCTGGATTAATCGTCGATTCACCTTTTGTTTTTGAGGTCTGAACAACTAATAAGTTAAAAGAAGTGTCTATACGAATGTTTGCAAGTTCAAAGCCTCGAAGGATGTTCAGAGGGAAGGTCAAGATGTTTGCCTCGCAAGGTAAAAAGTTTTGCGTGTCACCAAGTCGGCTCTTTAAGTGTGTCCAAAATACCAGGAAAATGTAAACAGGAGAAATAGCAATTTCTACGTTCGAAATTTACGCTTTGTTTATCGGATGGCCATGAAAGCACAATTATTTTTCCCTAAAATGGGAAGGAGAACCGAAAGTTGTTTCTAGTGTTAATATGAGAAAGTTATAAAATTTTAGAGGGTCAGATAATTTTGCTGTCTCATAGTGTTCTTTTCATGGCTTATTAAAAACTTGTTCAAATGTTTCTTAGCAAATGTGGAAATTTGGCAGCATGTAGCACTGAAAATCATTTCGAATTTCTGTTTCAAAGGCGAGTTAAAAATTTTTGCGTATCACCAAATCCAGCGTGTCGAAATTGGTATTAGTAAACAAGAGTTATTGCGAATTGCCCCGTTCGAAATTTTCGCTTTGTTTATCAAAAAACTGAATCACCAATTATTTTCCTATAACATGGGCAATTTCAGCTTTAAGGGGAAGCGAAAACTATGTTTCTAGCGTTAATAAAGATAAAGTTATGAACCGAAAATCATGATGTAATTCCATTACTCCACCAAGATCAGAGGAATCGACCTCCTGCGCGACCTTAAAGTGCCTATGAAATGAAAAATAATTGCTGCTTATTTGCTTATTAAGGCTTTTCAAAATAAAGAAGAATGACGTTGTCCTTTTTGGAATATCTTTCTTCGTTCTAGAGATATTAAGAGAGAATGTCCCGGAAGACCGCGTGAAATCAGAAAAATGTGGCACATGCTTGAAAAATTGATTTCCCTCATCTTTTGCTCAGAGATACCCCATAATGAATTAATAAACGTGGTATATTTGTTTTGTTCAGATCTACTTTTGTTTTCCAAATAAATTGGAAAAATTGTACATGATGCCAACCGCCACAAAATGGTGGACATTAAAGGGCCGAGTATCAACACAAGAACTTCGCTCCTGAGAAGTGCAAAAGCAAGTTCGCTTTTCTTCTTTTTGTGTATTTGTATGGGAGGTATTGACATATTATTTAAGCCGAAAACCAGGAGTTTTCATCTAAATTTCAATTCATAGCGCGTGTTTAAAAACCACCAATATTTCATGGTTTCAGAATCTAATTTTGGAGCATTTTTTCAAGACAAGTTTTCCCTATGCGGTATAACTCCGAATCACTTGAGATTTAAGTTGTGATTAGAGGAAATATTCTTCTTTTCAAGGATATAAAGATTAGTTTGGGGCTTTTAATTACTGTTCGGAAAATGCACGCTCTATTTCGGGAAAATCGCTACCTCAAGGTGTCAACAACTACAAATAATCTAATTAGAGTCTCTGCTGTCGAACCCAAATTTCCGAGCAAATCTTAGTTCTTAGCATCCTATTAAATAAAAAATCAATGTTATAAGCTCACCTTGTAAATCTTGTGGCTTTAGATGGGGTTTTATCCATATTTTCTCACCCAAACTTTTATCATCGCTTCAACAATGTTTTACCAAATGACGCAACAAACAAGCATACCGTACGGCTCTTGCACGAAACATCGTAGTTTTTGTCAGATTTAACCATATTTTAAATTCATACGTCTATAGTAATCGAGATATCTTGACTGCATGATAGAGATACAATTATTTATAGTTAGAGGTAAATAAATTTTGAAGCCCAAAGACGCGCATTTAGCGGAGTCGTGTTCAAGATAGGTCGTCAATGTTTGTCACGCAATGAAACTTAGTGCACAGGACACCCAATTCTCTACTTGCACAAATCCCATAATACACCTCTTTTACCCCCAAAAAATTGCATGTGCATTGCTTTACATTTCTCTTGGGACATCTCCATGTCCCAGGAGAAATTGCAAACAATGATTATGCAAAATTTTGGGGGGTTAAAGAGGTGTATTATGGGATTTGTGCAAGTAGAGAATCAAACCAAGTTGTGTATTAAATACTTTTGTTCTTCGGTCATCGTAGTTTGTATTAAATATTACTGCGTCTACAAGTATTCTGCTTGAGACTGAGCTCCCCAGCTGAGATAGATACTAGGGGCCGATTATTTAAAGTCATTATTGAAACGCGAATGAACCGTGTTTTCTCGAGTCAAGGGTTAAACCATGTCTCACAATGAAATGCATTGTCTACGGAGTTATTTCGTATGCCAATTTCCAGATAGTGGTTATTTGTCTGCAACATGGCTTCTAAAACAAGTCAAACAAATTTCAGAGAACAAGGAAAACTTTTTTTAGCCGAATTGGGTATAGACTTTCTTGAAGTGGAAAGCAAAGTTAAGGCTATATATGACAGGGAAACGTTGGGAAAAAAGGCATAGGCATGAGTGGAAAATTTAACTTATTTAACTCCCGGAAACCTAATAGTATCAAGCGCGACCTCAGTTAGCTTCAAGGATGCTGGAGGCAGCTGAAACTCCAGTCGAAAAAGGACTATGACTTACATAGGTTGAAAAGTGGACAACCTCATAAAAATTGAAAATTGAAGTGAAGAAAAGTGTACAGCATCAAAAAACTTTCTCTTGGTATCAGCCAGGTTCTCTAGGAATAACAGGAATAATCCTTTTTGCATCGCAAAAGCCCTTGAAACCTTGTGAATGACTGTGCATGAAGAAAATACAGATACATCAAATAAATCGCCAGTAACCCTCTTGCATTCTCTTTTGAAGATCTCTATCCAAAATGTTTATGAGGTCACTTACCGAGTCCTTTCTCAGGCGAAGACGCAATCGAAAGTCCTCGTCGCTGTATTGCTCTTATGGGTTAAATCTATCCCTAAAAGAATTTGTCAAACGTGTATATTACATCGATTGATCATGAAATAGTTTTTTAACTGTCTGTAGCGCAGAGGTCCCCCTTTTTCATAATGGCTGACCATGAAAATATTGTTAAACAACGTTTAAACCTACCTTTGACCAGGTCTAATTTACTATTGTTCCTTAGCCGGTGATTAGACACTGTCTAATAATAATCATAAATAATAATAATGTTTATTTCTTATATTGCGCAGTCTAACATGGGATAAAGGTATGATCGAATGCGCATTACAACAATTTAAATCTTAAAGTAGTAAATGGCGAATCTAAATAATAATAATAATAATAATGATAATAATAATAATTATAATTTTCAGAAAACAATAAAAAATAAGATATGAGATAATAAGAGAACTAATAAGAGAACTAATAATGTTATGGTAAAACAACGTTTGAATAATAGGTACCCTTGGTTTAAACGTTGGTTAGATGATGACTTTCATAAACGTTGTCTAAACTTCGTTCAATTAATCGGCCCTAGATACCTGGTCAACTTTTTTCATGATAAGATTATGCAATTAAGCTTAATATTATGTTGTCAAATGTTTGAAAATATGATATAAATCATTAAATGTCCTGACTGAATACACATCAAACCCTGTTATTTCTTTGTATTTATCAATTTGCAGTGGCGGATCTAGGGGAAAGGCCCGGGGGACCTTCCCCCTTTATTTTGGCCTTTCTTTGGGTAAAGAACAATCGCAGAAGGAAGAAAAGCAGGCAGGGCAAGCAAAAAAACCCGGTACTCGCGAGTGCCGTAAGATGTCGGATGATTAGTATACAGTTCTCATCTCTACTGGCCGAAGACTTAATATCGGGGCTCCTCCCAGGGGGTGAAACTTGGAGGAAGAAAACAATATTACCCAACAGATTTCCTTGCGCAAACACCGTGCACACTGTACTGAATGCAATGGTACCATCGGCCAAATAGCTA
>JAEMWC010000416.1:412500-440000 GCA_016490735.1 Pachyseris speciosa | reverse complement strand
AGTACAAACTTTATCATAATATTACAACCGTGAATGAATGCCTCTTAGAAGACCGAGTGAAGGCCAAAATGGCCTCCTGTTATAACCTAAAAGAAATTTCAAAAGGACCAAGATGAATAAAAATGAACCAAATGCTTTTTACAGTGGTATAAACGCCAATGATGTAACAGGTTCTGTGGCTCAGAAGAGCAGTAACAACATGACTAACATTAACCGATCACTGTCTATATAATCAGTTAAAATGATAACATAGAGACCTCATAATAATAATAATAAGCCATGAACTAATAACATGCCATGAACTAATAACATACTGATACAATTCATGATGAACTCATAACATACTGATACACAATACACCTGAGCATGCATGGTGATAATTTCAAGTCAGGTTATGGAGACGTCAGTGGTACCCACATTCACCTAGAGTAGACTGCTTAATAAAAGAAACTAGCAAATTATAAATTCTCACCATCTTCTATTGTTCTTGCAATAACTACAGAAGACTTTGGTCCATCACCAGCAGAAGTGTAGGCGAGGACGTCAAATTCATATTCTGTAAATTTCTCCAGCCCAGAAACAGTTTTTGTGCGACTTTCAGCACTCTCAAGCAACAAAGTGGTCGTTGTGTTGGCAGCTGAGCCCTTCTGTTTATAGAACAATTTAAAGCCTTTGACCTTTCCATTCCTAGAGTCTATAGCTGGTAACTCCCAAGATGTAGAAATACTGGTAGAAGTTTTTGCAGTCGCTGTAAGGTTCCGAGGAGCTTCTGAAGGAGCTGTATGAAAGGATCGAGCAGATGATATATGCCAAATAATTTAGTATGCTATAAGTCAGGTATGTATAGAGGGTGATCTTAGTTTAAGTATGTAGATACTCACAGGCAAAACCATACAAGCTAGGTATCAATCTTTGGCAATAAAAAATATTCCAAAAACATAAAGTATTTAATCAGCGAAAGTTGATTCTCATTCTCCTTGTCTGTCAACAATTAATAATCAGAACACATACAAACGACAACAGATCAAACACCATTTAGCGGTGAAGTTCTACTACAATTCATGCAAAGTTACTCGACCTCTGGCATCAGGTAACAATGTCTCCGAGGTAAAGTATTACAAATGAGGCCTACTTGCAATTGTCGATAATAATTCAAGAAATTTGACTAACTTCACTTTGAATCACATCAACAACTTAATTTTTAATGGGGTTAAATGCAATTTAACCTAGTTAACGTCTAGGAGCAAGTCTTTGCTCAGTTTATTGGCATGGCATGGCGTTTGCTGTTGGCCTTTCTGGCTTATGTCTGACGTCCTCAGGCAGTCCAGTGGTCAGTGGCGGTCCTGTTTATTTTATGCATGCCTTTTCCCTGTGCTGTAGTTTTTACTTGCTCTTGTGAACCTTTCGCGGTTAGTGGTAAGTATTTGGTAGAGTATTTTTCCCGGTGAGCAATTAGCGGTTTTTTACCTTAGCAGTATTTATCAGCGTACATTTGTGTCTTTTAGCGGTTTACGGTTTCTTGCGGGTTTGCGTGTCCTGTCTGTAGCGGTTAGGGGTATTTGTTAGCGTACATTTTTATGCGACTAGTTTAGTGGATTTGCGTGTCCTGTCTTAAGCGGTTAGTGGTATTTTTAGCGCACAGTTGTGCGACCTTCTCGGCCCGCTTCGGGGATTTTTCATGAACCTCTTGCGGTTAGTAGTAAGTATTTGGTAAAGTTTTTTTTCCCGGTCAGCGACTAGCGGTTTTTTAGCGGAATTGCGTGTCCTTAGCGGTATTTATTAGCGTACATTGTGCCTTTAGCGGTTTACGGTTTCTAGCGAGTTTGCATGTCCTGTCTGTAGCGGTTAGCGGTATTTATTAGCGTACATTTTGTGCGACTAGCTTAGTGGATTTGCGTGTCTTGTCTTAAGTGGTTAGTGGTATTTTTAGCGCACATTTGTGCGACTAGCTCGGCCCGCTTTGGGAATTTTCGTGGACCTCTGGCGGTTAGTGGTAAGTATTTGGTAAAGTATTGTTTTCTTTTTTTTTCCCGGTCAGCGACTAGCGGTTTTTTAGTGGATTTGCGAGTCCTTAGCGGTATTTATTAGCGTACATTGTGCCTTTAGCGGTTTACGGTTTCTAGCGGGTTTGCATGTCCTGTCTTGTAGCGGTTAGCGGTATTTGTTAGCGGACTTTTTGTGCGATTTGCGTGTCCTGTCGTAAGCGGTTAATATTTCTATATATTTTATTTTAATAAACCCTTATGTTAGTGGTATTTTTAGCGCACATTTTGCGCGACTAGCGCCAGGCAGTCTGTGTGTCCTGTCTTTAACGATTCGAGGTACTTATTACCATACTTTTGTGCGACTAGCGTTTCGCGGTTTTTCTGCGGATTTGTGTGTCCTGTTATAAGCATACTTTAGTTGGTTCTACTGGATGTTTTTATCCATGAAAAAGTAGTAATTTACCCGCGGGAAGTCATGGTTTTGTGTGTAACCTCATTTCCCTAACTGGATCTGCGCATGGGGAATCACTATGGATACATCAAAAAGAACAAAGGCTTTTTCTCATGACAGTCCTGGAGCCAAGTGCTATGGTTTATCTTTGGTTTATCTGTGGACAAGGGAATTCCTAAGCTCGTCTGGGTCGGCAAACTTGAAGGTAACAGGTTCTGTAGAACATGTGCAGCCTCCCAAGGACATGAAGTAATCTTTAGTGTTAGACAATGTCTATGCAGTGGCCTAAATGTAACCGGAGTAGATAACCTGATCAAAGCCCAGGTCATCCCAACCTTAGCTGATTAACCCTTGCGATCCTTTGGGCAGAGGGTAACAAGTGTCACCACCACGTTTGTCTTAGCAGCGGTTAGCGGTTTTTCATGGATTCATGTATAAGGGTGTTTTTCCCGTTTTTATTGGCGTGTTTTTTTTTTTCACTACTAGGAGCATCGGCAGTTTGGTCAGTTAGTGTTTTCTTCTTTGACCACTCGCATTCTATAGTTTATTCTTCTGTCCATCCTAACTAGTCTTCAACGATAAGCTGTATTTATTTGCATGTTTTTGCGGTGCGGTTATTTTTTACTTATTTCTTTATTATTAATTTAGTTAATGCAATTTACTTTACTTACTACTAGGAGCATGTTCAGTTGGTCTGTTAGCGGTTTTTTGTTAGAGGATTTGCGTGTCCTGTCTGGGGTGTTTGTATCCCTTATGCGTTTTCGTAGGACTGTAGCTATATGCAGTTGGCGGTGTTTTGTTGCGTGTTTGTTTTTGTGGTGAGCGGTTTGTTAGCGTTTTTTGCGTGTCCTGTCTGGGGTGTTTGTATCCCCTATGGATTTTGCAGGACTGTGGCAGTGTGTGGTTGGTGGTGTTTTTGTTGCATGGTTTTTTTTCGGTGAGTGGTTAACATTTTTTAGCGGATTTGCGTGTCCTGTCTGGGGTGTTTGTATCCCCAATGTGTTTTGCAGGATTGTGGCAGTGTGCGGTTGGCGGTGTTTTGTTGCATGGCTTTTTGCGGTGAGTGGTTAGCGTTTTTTAGCGGATTTGCGTGTCCTCTCTGGGGTGTTTGTATCCCCAATGCGTTTTGGCAGGACTGTGGCGGTGTGCGGTGGGTAATTTTTGTTGCGTGTTATTAGTAATTTAGTTAATGCTATTTAACTTTAGTTACTACTAGGAACATTGTCACTTGGTCTGTTAGGGGTTTTTTGTTAGAGGATTTGCATGTCCTGTCAAGGGTGTTTGTATTCGTTATGCAGTTTGCAGGACTGTAGCTATATGCGGTCAGTGGTGTTTATTAGCATATATTTGCGGTGAGTGGGTTATTTTATTATTATTATTTATTTATTAGTTTATTCTATTTATTTATTTATTTATACATACATATATATATATATATATATATATATATATATATATATATATATATATATATATATATATATATATATATATATATAAATGTTTGAAAGAAAATTTGCCCTGAGCGGGATTTGAACCCACGTCCCCCCGTTACTAGTCGGGTGTGATGACCACTACACTATCAGGACAACCATGCTGGCAACACGGCAATCGAAGATGTGATTTACCTGATCGAAGACGTGGCATCCCGGGAAATTTTACTTTCTTAGGTGACAAGGCAGGGGAAGCCTATAACTCCATTTGAAACCCAACTAAGGATCAATTACTGATACACGACCGAAGTCAACTTAGCGGATGACAAAGGAGGATCCAATTACGGATACAGGCTTATTTCAATTAATTAAATTCTGTATATTAGGGAAACCCTAACCCTGTACACCCCAAATAATCATATTTTCATTGAATAAATGTTTGAAAGAAAATTTGCCCTGAGCGGATTATTTTTATTCAATGAAAAGAAAGTAAAATTTCCCGGGATGCCACGTCTTCGATCACGTAAATCACATCTTCGATTGTCGTGTTGCCAGCATGGTTGTTCTGATAGTGTAGTGGTCATCACACCCGACTAGTAACGGGGGGACGTGGGTTCAAATCCCGCTCAGGGCAAATTTTCTTTCAAACATTTATTCAATGAAAATATGATTATTTGGGGTGTACAGGGTTAGGGTTTCCCTAATATACAGAATTTATATATATATATATATATATATATATATATATATATATATCTAGAAAGGTAATAAGTCTTCATCAGCTATTAAAGTGCTCAATAGATAAACTAGAGCAATATGTATATTTTCAGAGTTAGATTAAATGTCTTCGACCAAATAATCCAACTCTGAAAATACAAATATAAATATAAATATATATATATATATATATATATATATATATATATATATATATTGTTTTTTGTGGCACTGAGTGTCCTTCCTAGGGTGTTTGGTCTCCCTTCTGTGATTTGCGACACTGTAGGGAGTGTTTTGTCCTGGATGCAGCTTGCGTGACTTCAGCCATTGGCGGTTAGCGGTATTTGCGAGTTCTTGTTTACAGCGAGATTCCTTTGTCCTCGCCCAGGGCCTTCCCACATCTACACATCAATTTTAAAAATTCAGCCCAACATCGCTAGGTCTGTTTCCGCCGATAGGATGCCCGTTTCAGTCCAGAGGGTGCTCTTTTGCCAGCTATGAACAGTCATTCTTCCGTTCTGCATCGCTTCTGGCCGACAACGTCCACCACTTATCCATCTTGGGGTACCTCAGTGTAGTGTGGTCCCTTCACATTACAGTGGTTTACCTAATCCCTTGGTCAACTGTCTGCCGCTGGAGTGTGTACCGAGGGCTATAGGCATGTACAGGGTTCCTCTCCTATTACGATTAATCTCTTGTAGGTCATTCAGCACACGTTAGTCCTCACATCCCAGGACCGTGTCTCGTTCGGGTTCTTTGGCTTTTACACGCATGCGAGTTCATCACTAATTTTACGTTTGACCCCGGTATCAACCTCAGTGGTGTTAGTGACGTGCAGGCTAATGCGCTGGTGGATCCTACATGCTTCAGTGTTCACATCAAGTCCTCTGCGACTGACCAGTGCATTTTCCGTGGGCTGTGCCATCTACTTGGACTGGGGGAACAAAGTTATTTGCCTGGTGATCGCCTTGGGTAGCGTTCTGGCTATTTTGTGTCTTCAGTTCAGTTCAGTTTATTATTTAGCCACAATTAGTTACACATCACGAAATAATAAATAAATTCATAAATTAATAGAAGCGGCAAGGAGGGCCATAAGAAACCACAAGGCTTATACCAGATGGACCTCCTAAATCCTAGAATATAAAACACAATCTTTTTATCATATAGGCTAGCAGATGAATAAATCAAAAAAATTTAAGAAGCAAAATAATCATTACTAATGTCATACGTTATATAAAAATAGTCACAGACACAAACACAAATGGGAAAAAAAGTCAGAAGTCAATAAGAGAAGTCTTTAAGCCATTGATAAATGATGTCATGATGTCATAGGCAGCGGTTGTCTTGTTTGGTCCGATCTCTTTCAAACTCCGCTGGTTATCATGGTGCTCACACAGATTGGTGCTCTCACTACTGCAGCTTCCCGGGGAGTCCCAGATCTTTTTTTTTTTCAAGTCCTTAGGCCGGTGGCTTAGTGGTGCCTACAAACGTTACATCCGCTCAACAGTTCAGATGTTCTTACTCGGGTGTTTATCCTGTTTATCAGTTGGTTTAGCAGGTTGTATTGTGATGTCACTTCATTTGGAGTTGGGTGCCTCAGGTTTGGGTCCCCTTGGGGTTGTCACTTATATAGCGTCACTTATATTCACTCAGTGGCCACGAGCCCCCATTTCAGTTGTTGCAAAAATTATTATTTATTCATTTATTTATTTATTTACTTACTTATTTGCAAAGAAAAGAAAAATTACAAGAGATTACAAGAAGGAAATAAAATACATCAGTACAAGGACCACACGCACACACACACACACACACACACACACACACACACACACACACACATGCAATAATGCCACACCCGACAACAACAGGATACAGGGGCAAGAGATCACGTTCTCTAGACTTACGCTCTTGTTTTCTACAGTACTAATGACAGGTAGAGAAAAAGTAGTTGGGTTGATAAATCAGTTCTGTTAAAATTAAGAAGGACATAAGATGTGATGTTTTTGGGAAGGAGCTTTTTCCATTTCTTATAATGGAAAGAGAGTTTGTTTTTCTCTTTAGCAATTCAATGCTTCAATCCATAAACTGCTTTCACTTTGGTTAGGAGCACTGGACAAGGACACTCGCTTATAACGGGCAGTTTTCTTTGTCCCGACTACTAAAAAGAATTAGCCTGCTTAATACAGACACCCAGATAATATGGACACCTTGGCATGTCCCTTTGGTGTACATATTAACAGGCTACCACTGTAGTACAAGTTTATACATAAATATGTTGTAGGTCAAACTAAAATTCTGGTGAAAATGAAGGTCATAATGAAACTCCTTTGTTTTCTAAGCCTAATTATTCATCAGATGAATCATGAATAATTAGGGTTAGAAGACAAAGGCTGGAATAAATTATTGTTTTCATTTTGACATACAGCTGTACAAACTGTAGGTTAAAATCTCTTTGACCTGAATTTCATCTTGACCTACAACATTATACATGACTGATCTTATCAGTATGGCTTACATCAGGCTGAGTAAAATTAAGGATTAATATTACCTGTGTTTTAAGAACTTGCTGAGACTGCGCGAGGGCAATTTTTAACAACTTCTGAAAACACGAATAATATTAATCCATAATACATAATAACAATTGCAATAACATGTTTATAATATTTAGTGCAAAATATTCTTAACTCTTTCCAAACGCGGGGAAAAACAGTCAGCCAAGTGGATAAAAACACACATTTGCTTGCAAGCAAAACAAATAAGCAGTTGAACTACTTCTTAACGTCCAAAACAAGTATATTCATGTTTTTTCTTTACATCCAGTTGAGAGGTCATAAACAAATTTCATTTCCAAACAAAGGAACTAATGATTAAACCAAAAGTTAACGTTCAATTTATTCATTCACCTGTGCTATAGATATTTCTATCACTTGAAAGTTTGCATCCACTTCACAACACGCATCCGAATATAAAAAACAGCAAATGGTTTGACCATCACCTTCTATACATGTACTAAATATCTTTACGCCTTTTTTAACGAATACAACCCAAGTTAAAGAAAAACTTCGAAGGAGATGAAGAAGTTGTTGTCCTCAAAATGAACAAACAAACTGAATCGGGCACCCAAGGACAAGTTTCCTCAGATATCTGTTCGGTGGAGGGTAGTTCACCTTAGGCTTTCGGTATCGATTAAAGAGTGCACTAGGATTTTCTTAACTGCAACGTGGCCTAAAAAATTTGCAAAGTGGAAATCATAGCCCCTAAGATTTTTGGAAAGGTCATTATTGCTGTTTTTGGCAGTCAAAAACGCCAGCTAGCATTTTCGGAAAGAAAATAGTTCCCGAGAAAATTCTTGAAAAGTTCATTTCAGCTACCATTTTCTCAAAGGGAGAATTTGTTCCCTAAAATTTTCGGGCGATTAAAATTTCAGCTAAGGAATCCGAACAGATCAAATTTTTCTAGCTAACCAAAAATGCACTTTAAACAGACTTCAAACACCATAAGGTGCTTAAAACTGCCTTTCTACAGCTTTTGATTGATTTGGCTCATTGGGTACCCGGGCTGAATGTGAAAGCAAGGTGTTCAGTCAATCAGGGGCAAGTATTTCCGGTGCTCGACCAATCAGGAGAAAGTAATTTTGTACTGTTCAGAAGCAAAATTAAGGAAAAATGCCCTCTTCATGGACTAATCACCATTCAGTAATTTTGCCCTATTGATGTCATAAGGCGCTTAAGTGTACAGCAAGGCATGATATTCTTCCAAGTCATTTCAAAATAGGAGAGACAAACAAAAATTCCCGTTAGAGTAAATACAGTATACTACATGAAGAGAGTTGTGCTAAAACCATTCTCTGATCTCTTACCATCTTCCTTTGTCCTCACCACCTTATGCAAGCTCTTCGGTCCATCTCCAAAATCGTTGAAGGCCTGTACTTCAAATTCATATTCTGTGTACTTAAGTAGCTTAGTCACAGAAGTCACAGTAGCTGCTGAACTGTAAATGGTCAGACTGGTTGAAAAGTTTTGAGAGCCATGCTTTCTGTAAAAGACCTTATATCCTGTGATTTTCCCTTTTGATGGTGGTTGCAAAGAGACAATGACACTGGTAGAGGTTTCTGCAGTCACACTGAAGATGTTAGTTGCCTGATAGGGAACTGCAACAAAACATACCCAGTTACACTGATAACCAGTGAAGCTGTCATACGTGACAAAATATAATATAGCAAACAAACTTGACACTTGAAATGCAGTCAATGGAGTCACCATGGACTGCAGTTTAATATTATAACACGGGTTTGTTTCAGTTAGGAAGTTATAACATTGCTCGGATACATTCTAATGTGTGCTATGTAGTGCCTGGTGAAACACTCCTTTATTGCTAAGAATGGCCATCTTGCCACAACTAATGTTTTTTAGGGTCTCGTCTTAGCCCACACTTTGGGTCTATGTATGTTGATTTGTTTTGTTCACGAGTAGGCTGAAATGTTGTGCGGCTGTAATAAAGCCTTAAAGTTTTTCCTTCTGCCACTGATGGGTTCAGCAGTTTCAGCATCATATTATACCCAAATCACAATCTCTGCCTCTCCACCACTGGCCACCAGCCCAGTGCCTGAGTGCAAGCAAAGCATACAAAAGCTTAAAGAGCGAAGAGCGGAGAGTTGTTTTGCATATGGTGGTCGACCGCAACCACAAACTGACTCTGAAACTTACACTGTCTAACATGTTTTTACACTTTATTAATTAAGTTACAAGCTTGTCAAGTATACCCGTACGGAACGAGCAGATCTGTAGACTGGTCTTTTTTAAGTCTGTTACTTCGCCTTCAGCAAGCCTGTAGATCACTTGTCTGAAACGTCTGCAGTACACATGCAGATGATCTGCACACGGTCTTCAGTTCGATTTTAGTTAGTCATGGAAAGGTGAACGCACTAAGATGATACTATTCTAAAATAACACCTTTGACAGCTACAACCGGCAAGCGAGAAGTTAAACTGCAGACCTTTTTGTTGGCTTTAGGTCTGCAGGCTATCTACAGCTTAATGGCCATTTGGTCTTGGTAAAGTGAACAAAGTATTAAATATCATGCTAAAAATACACGAAACAAAAAGGTGACCTGGTCCTGTTTATTCAGAACGCATATTGTTGATAGAGTAACATCATTAATGTTCACATTCCGTGCATACAATAGCTGGTTTCCTTATCATTACCAACATTCTGTTTTTGTTTCACTTGGCCTTGCATGAAAGAGATCACCATTCTTTTTACATACAACAACATAACATCAAGAAACTTTAAAAAGGACACCAATAATTGATCCTATATTACTGTTACAGAAAATGCTTAAAATGCAATATTACACATGAGACTACTATCACTTAAGGGATAGTTATGGCTTGACAGTGTTCTGCACTTGATGGCTGTATGAAAACTAGACTGCAATCTGCTATCTGTGTTCAGGGGCACCCAAGGAGCCAAATAAACTCAAATGAACTTTCCAAAAACTTTCTATTTCTAGGGAACTATTTTCTTTCCAAAAATGCTACCTGACGTTTTAGACTGTCAAAAACAGCAATTACGACCATTCCGAAAACCTGAGGGGCTATCATCTCGAATTGCGAATCTTTTAGGCCACGCTTAGTTACGAATATCCGAGTGCACTCTTTAATTGACGCCGAAAAGATACCGAAACTTGTCGTTGGGTGCCCTTGTGTATTATTTTATATCACTTAGCTGGGGCATTATCCTGGCTACTGCCCGCTGAAGGTATGGCGTAAAGTTTATTCTTTATTGCTCGCTTAATTGGCAGCGCGACAGTTGGTTGTCAACTTCTTGATTATCCGTGCGAGGGAACAGCATTATAGCGTTTTGCAGCAGACATGACAAAAGCTGTAAAAATAATAACATTGCCGGCTTAGTCTTCGTAATTATTTCGTAAAGTCTAGCATAATTTATTGAATTAACTCGGTAAAGTGGAAATAATTATGCTGGCGGCTGGAGAATTTAATTAATAACTCTCACTTTGGATTAGAAATATATCGTTCTAAAACTTTCGTATAAAAAATTGCATCTAAACCAATTATTTATAAGGTAATTTCATCTCGAAATGAAACGTATACACAGTAGAGGTTGGAGTACAGTGATTAATTAAACCGTAAAATGCAGTTCAATGGCTTAATCACAATGTTCTGATCTAGCAGGCCTCTGCCTGAGATGGCTGCATTCACAGCTAAATTCATTTGCTATGGTGAAAGTTGCCACTGTGTTTTAACTGTTCATGTGTACACTTCTGTAAGCTGTATCTTACATTTTCAGGGTGTACAACTAAAAATGATTTATCGGCTAACTGTTGGGCAACGATTTTTCCCGCCTAAAACCTACACGCAGGAAAGTAGTAATAATGACATGCAAGCACCAGCTTACTACTTTAACTATAAGTAGACAGATCCAAAATGACGCTAGGAGCACTTTACCTGTCTCTATAACGGTAACAAGCCACTTCTTCGATACCTCTTTAGAAAGAATAGGGTCGATTCCAGCTCTGTAAGATCCTTCTTGCCTGTCTCAGGCAGACCATTGACCTTCCTTTCTTTTACAATCACAAGTTATCAGGACGGTAACTTTTCCAAATGTCAATCACACGCAAGCTAAACAAACAGCATTTATGTAGTCTTATTCCAATACAAGTACCTTGAAAGGCCGCCCTTATCTCCCCTTCTAATGTTACCAGTTTAAGATTCTATTTTTTGATGTGGTTTGAAGCTTAAGCCATACAAAAAGTAATTCCCTCACAAACCAAAAGACAACTCATTAATGTGTAACATATTCCTTAGCGACCCAGGCTCAGCGAGTTACTGTTGTGAGAGCAGATTCCATCTTTACCGGATCTTAAACATGAGAATTATAAGGATTCACTTACATCACATATTTGACCTTTCTGTCAAGATGAAATAAGAGACAAACCAGGGAAGATGAACCATACAAACGAGTATGGCCGTGCACTTTATCATGGCAAAGCAGCGGTTGCTTTTTGCTTGCAGCCCTCTTGCAGCATTATACAGGGCAGCAAAATGCTTTAATATTTGTTTATGCTTGGAAATGCCAGTGTTCATTTACAATATTCTTTTAAAAATAGGGCTTCCTTATTAGCAAATCTTGCTTGACTCGTCAAAAGCAGTGGAAACTTATATTATAATTATTAATAACATTCAAGAACTAGGATGTTCATAAATGACATAAACATTCCATTTTACTGCAAGCAAACACACGGGAATTTTTGGTATGTCCACAACGAAGAGACGTCTACATTAGTCGTTTTATAAGTCGGGCAGATTGATGTCTGATATCCTGCAGGCGTCAAAACCAATATCGTTAGTTCATGATCATGGAAAGTTAGAAAAGGTCTGCAATAGACCTGCCACAGACAAAGAAAAAGGTAAAGAGAAGTCAAAGAAGTGGTAATAATAATGTGATGTCTGTCACATACAGTCTGCAGACTTGCAGACTTCCATTTCAGGCCAAATTGGCCTGCTGAATGACCTTAAAGATCTGGGGTAGACCTGATAAAGACCTGTTGCAGATCTTGCCATTTCGTACGGGCACCCAGGTTTTGTAATACATTTGGGGTTACATGATCAACCTGGATGCTAAATAACACATCAGGTACGATTATTGAACATGCCGCAAGGATGCTGTTTGGTGAAGAAGAGATAACTTTCATAACTCTCGAAAAGAGTATGGGACATAGTTCCTGGTGTGGTGGTTTAGCTCTATCTTTCATCTGGCATTCATGTATCATTTGGGTAGGTCGGTGAGATCAAATAAGGACTGAAGAAGAAGAATTGTAAACTGCCATGAAACTATGTGATATGTGCTGTATATAAACCCATTAGCATTACCATTAATGTGTGTACGGTAATTCAGCAGGAAGTTAGTTCAAACTAGCTACTAAACATAATTATTCTTCTTTTCAGTATGCAATCATAGAGTGGAACTTAATCCAATAATATAACCAACATGAAGAGTAACTACTGTAGAGTCTGGGGATAGAGTTAATGTGGACATTTTTGACAAGAGCAAGGCTGGTGAAGGATCACATGTATGGCCTAAAAGAAAGTACACTGATAAAGTTTGTTATAAATTATCATACTTTGCATGAGCCCAAAGAGTACAAAATAATGGTATTTTAGAAGTCCAAGACACAAGGAAAAACTTGGATGCAGTGAAAATATATTCAGTCCTGTTATTATTGAACAAGTGGTGACATTACAGCTAACTACGAACATAATTAAAATTACTTATCATCATTATTGATAACTTACTCTTGACTAACTTTTTCTTCTTTTAAATGTTAGTGTTGTTAGATATTTGCCAAAGTCAAGTGATTAAGCAATACAATAATCATTGTAAATTTCCAATAACTCCCACACCAGAGAAGAAATGTGTTGAGAATTTCTGAGAACGGTTCTACTGGCTCTGGGTGGAAATTTATAGGAATTATTAACCAGCAACTTCTTCCAAGAAATCAGTTGTGGCCCAGATAGTTCAACCATTGCATTAACAACTGTATGGCCTTTGCTCAAGTCATACAAATATCTAAAATATTTATTTCCCTTTTTTCAAACAACCCACTCAGAAGGTTGAGCACTCACATATTTAAATCTGTGCCTGCATGAACTTTAGAAACAAAATAATACAAACTACATGGAATCTAGATCTCAGCTATGGAATTCGTGCATCACAGCTATCCCAGATCAATAGCAAAATAAACAAACAGTAGTAAGAGTTTAATAACATAAATTTATATCTATACTGTACCTACAGGTTATTACTGATCAAACTTATGAAAATTAACCACATGAAATTTAACAAATATATCACCACAACTGATATAAAAATACTCGGTCACTTGGCTGCTCTTTTTTCAAACTCAAACGATTAATTTCAGCACTCATCAGTTCATTTCCACAATAAAATGCCATACTTTTCAAACTTCTAAAGGATGCAAATTTGTCACCATCGTTTCTTTTAAATGATTCCTGGTTGCAAGAGGACCGAAGACTGTAAATGTATGGCTAGCAGCCATCTTGTATTTCAAGGGACAAAGTGGAGACTGGGGATGAATGAGCCTTTTTAGTCAGTTGCCACATGTAGTTGCAGGCTCACAGAAAAAATGTTTGCCTGCCTTCTAACTTTTGGCTTGCCTGGGACCAGGCTCTGCAGTGTAGTTAAGGAGCAAAAAGAAGAAACGTTCCCTGCTTGGCTCACTTCGCTTGCCGATTTTTTTTGCCACGTCTCTTCTTTTCGCTCCTTAACCCCACTGCAGAGCCTGGTCCGAGGCTAACTTTTGGCGGGTTCTACCAATTTAAACCAACTAAACTAACTTTTAAACTAAGTGATGACTCAAAACAAGAATGTGGGTGACTAACTTTTTGAAACAGGCAAGCTTAAGTTTAAAAAGCAAATGACACTAACTTTATTGAAAGATGTCCTTTAAAGTGCTACTATGACGAAAATTTTTGTTCATATTTTTCACTTTTTCTGACGAAAATTTATTGTCTAGGCTCAAAATAATACAATGGACCAGAATTTAGAGCGATACTAGATAATTTAACTGGGAAATGGCACGCCAAATATTGCAAAAATCCGGTCCGCCATTACTTGGTTTCGCAGAATGAGGCCCGCGATAATACGACGAAGCGGACACAGGCATAAGTTGAGTTGTGACATCATATGTGCATCGCGCATCGTGATCATTTTTTTTTGGCTCAGAGTGAAAATCAGTGAGTTTGGACATGTCTTCATCATTGAATTCTTCGTCCAGTTCGTCTGAAAGTGAATCAGAAGAAAGTTTTAACGAAGAGAGAGGTGAATTTTCAGGGTTTGTACCATACGATGACAATTTGGAGCTGCTAACGACAGCGGAGGAAGCTGCAAAATACGATGCAGAAATGGCTCGGGAGGTCGAGCAAGAAGCCAATATCAGGCAATATTTTCCAGCGAAGTAGAGGTTACTACGTGGTAAGATGAGTAAAATGGTATTTTGTGTAAAAGTATTTGAGCTTCTAATTTGTCTAACGTTTCATCCCAATGAACTGATCATTTAATATTGCCATTTCTCGCAACGTAAATGAGACTTGCATACCCTTTCTTTACAATGTTTATCATTATTTCCTTGGTTACGCGAGCGTCTCAATAAGCTAAAACTCGTTTTCCACTGCATAAGCATTAACAAATCTTCGTTTTTTCCAAGTTGTTATGGATTTATTACCTATATTTTTACTCAATATCGAGCGTAATTTAAGACTTATGTTTGCTTTTTTGGGGTCAGGTGCTTCTGTTCCAACGTTAGTCTGCTCTGTTGACTTGACAACTAAACCAGAAGGATGCCAGTGCTGTCAGGAAATCGAACATTGTGAAGAGATGATGGAGAAGTTTGGCGATCCGAAACAATGCATTTCCCTTCTTCCCGGGTTTCAGGACGTTAGCCTCAATAGGCATGTTTTGGAAATTGCTGTGTTGGGTCTGAAGACTAAATCAGGAAAGTCTTACAAAAGGATGTTTCTTCAAGGACAGAATCAGAGTAAGTTAACATGTCTCTCACATAACAATTGACCTTTTTACTTTATCCAGAGCTATATATCATGTACTGCTAAGGAACATTGCCATTCGGGATTCTCTGAATCGGTTGCTTGAAATACTTATTTCAGAATCTCTTTTTACAAAATAGATACTAGTGTATTGTTTCAAAAAATTCTTCTTTTTCTTTGTTTTCTGTTCACTTTTCTTGCCTTTTTGTTGCTGTCATTTGAACATTGACCATTTTTTCTCACCAAGTGTATGTGGATTCATGTGTATAATGTAAGTGCTTTGTGCTAGCCATTTTTGTGTACCTCTTTACATCCAGTGCTGGGTGTTGGCTCAATCAAAAGAAAGAACAGTTGCTTGCAGAATACATTTCCTTACAGGGTATATTGCAACCAACCTATCTATCATTATAATTCTAGTACCATGGTGATCTGCCTTGATATGGGGTCCCGATTCTTTTGCATTTCATCCCTTGGCTTTTTTCTTTTGTATGCCATAAATTGTAAACTTTTTCTTATGTTATGTTCCAGGGCAGTGGCATTACGGGCAATTTACAAGATTACTATGGGATTATCCTGGCAGCTCAAGACATTATCCACTTCCATGCTGTGCATATAACAAAATATAAAGTATTTCAATGAAAGTGGAATTTATCATGACTTTGATGAAGAAGAAGATGCGTTAACTTTCTCGGCTAAGAATTTTTTCAGTTTTATATCAAAGGCTCCTTTAGGAGCCATCAAAGTAATAAAAGTTATGACCAACACTACATTTTATTTTGTTCATTTTATTAGCCCAGACTTCACAGTGTCTTAGAGTTTACTCATAATCTTGTTGTGAATATGTGTGCTTGTATCACAAAAAGATGTGAAATTAAAATTTTTTCAATTGACGACAATTCTATTTCTTAGCAAGTCTTTAGTGGACATTACAGAACAGTAATTTATCATCAATCCTCGAACCACAGAGCATTTTTTAACATGTTTGTCCCATGTGAATTAATAACAAAATAACAAACAATATTTTAAATCCTTTCTCTGTCCACACTCCTTTTTGTGCCCATGCAGTGGGTTCTCCACATTTTTGAACAGTGCGGAGCTCTTCTGCCACTGGCCGTCCTCTGATTACACGGGTATTTGGTTGAAGCTCCTCCTCCGATGGAACAAAAACAAAGAAAAATCACAGCATGGTTAGAAAAGTTTTCAATGGAGTTGACAACCACCCTTTGTTGTACCTGTACTTTTAACTTTCTTAACTTCCATGAAAGGAAACTGCTATTACTATTGATGTTAGGGAACATATATGCTTATGTGTGGATTTCCTGAGGAATGATTGTATCATCCATTAGATCTGTAATGTTGACTAGTTCCAAGAGGTATATACAGTCTGAACAGTTTCCCCCTTCTTTTCCACTCGTGCTACATTTTGTTGTGAATGAATGTTTATACCTGTACAGGTATCTAACGTAGGAGACAAATTACAGTCTCTTTTTCTTTTCGCTGCCTGTATTTAGATATTGCATCCTCTCTACTCTCTTTCTCTACTAACATAGTATGAATAGGTTCTGGAACTTCTTTTTTAACTCTTTAACCAATATCTTTCAGTTCTGCCCTTGGAGTGCTGATAAGTGTTTCATAGATGTCAGCCACATAATCTGTAAGAAGGAAATGACTCTTTGTCAGTTTTTCAGTCAGGGCAATGACGAAGTAAATTTTTTTGGGTATGGAAATTTATAGTTACCATAGTTTGATGAAACTTGTTTCCCTTACTGTGGCTTCCCCTTCTTTAAATTTAGGGTAGGTCACAAGCAGGACTGGGTTTCCTGTGTCATCAACTTTGCTCTCCCTTTTCAAGTTGTAATTAAAATGTAATGCTGCCAGAATTGTTCTGTAGAAAGGAAAGAGAAACTCATGATATACTGTAAAAGCTCTATCAATCCCCGGAGGGAGGGGCTCATAAAAGGGGGGGGGGCTTATTTCAAATCTCAAACACGCTGTTTACGCCTTAAAATAGTCTTTTACTAAACTCAAACAATTCAGTGAAACTAAAAAATTTAAAATAAAGAGCAGCAAACAGTAATGTGTGGGTGTATATTTGTTTAAAAACAAACTAACTCAGCCACATGAGGTGGAATAAGAGGAATAGGATGGACTAATTACAGTGTACAAATTCTAACGTCCCAAAGTGAGGGGGAGGGAGGGGTAATAGAGGGGGGCTTATTAACAATTAATGACTTCCAGACAGGGCGGTTATAAGAGAGGGGGTAATAGAGATGGGGGCTTGATATGGTTTAACGGTATTCATAAACACTGTCAGAAACTCTAATACATGTCAGAGGTTCCAATAAGTTTTTTGAAATAGCCATTTGAGCTAACTTAACTAGGCGGCAACCTGATCTGAGTTAAAATACAGACAAAGTAGGTGGCCGTAAGAGGTAAATTCTGACAAAGAAGGCGACGATTTTTACCGGTTGCCGGCTACTGATGAAAACCCCTGACATGTTCTATAGAGCGTTTTCAGTCACGCAAGTAAAAAAATAAAATCATCAGCCATTCAATACATAAAGTCAAGAAATTGTAATATTATAGAAGAGTAATAAATTAACAACATGCAAAAGTCTCAGGACCATGCGATATCCCATACTCGAGTTATTCGGCAAAATGCACCACTCAAAAATATAGTGTTTTGTATGGAAACGCCATCTTGGAGTCTCTCTGAGGGACACCGAGATGGCGGCCAGAAACGAGTAAAACATATATTTCTTACTTTAGCTATTTCAAAGGCTTTGTTGTCTCTGTTGAGCTTTCAAACATTCACATAGATGCTTCTCTTACCAAGTTGGCTTTTCAAACCACAACGGTGAATCCATGTTTTCATGTAAGTGACATGCTTGTGAGCAGACATCTTAATGTTACGCAATGTGAAAAACTCTAAAATTCAAACTGCTCTATTTTCAAAACAAAGCAAGCTACTTTTTTAAGCTGAAAAACATGCAAGCAGAAATATTTCTAGAATGTCTTTTACGTGATGAAGATAAAAATGCAAAAGTCTGTTTACTTTTGAATTTTAGTTTTTATGACGTCACGTGAAAACCCTCTATAGTCGATCATGGCAGAAATAATAACCATCTGTACCTGCAGAGAATTCCAAGGTAGGAGAAGGCAAATATTTTGGGGGCAAACGGATTTATGATGGAATGGTAACCTTCAAGGCAACTTGTCTGCTCTACTGAGGAGGCCTTATGAATGCCACTTGTCAGGCTTTTCTTTTGCAGGGCAAAGGATACATGTAGCTTGTCATATGCCTCTGATACTAGATAAAAAAACAAAACAACATATTATTTTCTGTCCCCTCCAAGATTCCCCACCTCCTCCTCCCCTCAGCAATGTTGCTGGACCAATTTTCTGCATGGTCTCGCATTTGTACCAACGTGAGGAGGGGGGCTCTTTTCAGTAAGAATTCAGTTTAGCACATCCAGTATTTTTGCAACTGGTTGTAGCTTTGGATGCCATTTATCTGGAAACAATAAAACTAAACTAAAGCAATGACAACACAAGAGTGAATTAGGGCACTGGTCGCAATTATTGATTATGTTCACAGCTCATTTTAAAAGACTGTGTAAACAATTCACTCTTACAATATAGCATATTGCATTGCTTACAGCAGTCCAAGAGTGATAAAGTGGAAAACTATACATACCTTTGTCATCCATACGCGTGGGTTTGTGATTTCACCATGGTCACAGGCATTAAACAATCTGTTTCGCAGATCTTTGTATTTGTTGAGGACATGAGAGAGAAAGGCATGAAACTTTGCCAGCTTGACTTCTCCCAGGTGTTGTCGGGTTGATGACGTCACAACCCAGTAAAAGTGTCGCACGCAGGCTTTCCTCCATCTTCCATCCTTTCTCTTTGTTCAATTTTGTCAACACCTTCTGAATTTCTAGGAAAATAATAAAAATAAAATTATAAAGTACAAATATCTACCGGTATACAAATTTATTCAGATCCACCATATATCTAGGCAAATTATTCCATGACATTGCAGCAGCAAAATAAATGTTTGATCACCAAGAGTTGCCTTAGACTTAACAGTAGGATAACTACATAAAGTACAGTCAGTAGAATTCCTTGAGTAATATCTTGAGGCAGCTGAGGTTTACGTGTCACCAAAGTCAAATATGAGATTTTGGTGAGGTCCAGGTAGTACATGCGTCAATCAGAGCAAGTAGAAACCATAACTTGAGGAATAACTTAGGCAAACTAAGGACAAACCCCAAGTCATGCACAAATGGAAGGCGAGGAAATAATCCTGTGATGTTTTCTTTACTGCCAAGAGATAATTAATTATTAAGTTAAACATGCTTTTTTTTGAAATGTGCAAATGTTGCATACTTTTTCCAATATGCCAAATGTCAAAGAAGTGTTGAACAACAGGCTTCTCAAGGTCACTGCATTTTTGGGCACAGTCCTCCCTCATCCACTTGGCAATAGATGTGTGGCGGTCTGAGATGAAAGATGTTATTATCATCCTTGTGCCTAGAAGGAAGGTGAAGTCCTCCTGGAATGTTAGAAATTCCATAAACGAACTGTTACCAGCCTGATTTACCTGAAATTAATCAAGGAAAAAATAATTATCATAAATGAAAATTAAATAACAACGGGATTTTACTTTTAAAGAGCCTACACACTGTATTTCACTAATTAGCGAAACACGTCGGACATCGTAGTATTGGGCATTGATGTCCTGCAGGCATAGAATGACTTACCTGCGCCAAAACAATGTGGATGATTAGTCCAATAGTGCAACAGAAGATTGTGTGGGTGCCATACTTGGTTGAGTGTCCCATGCTGTCATGGCGACAATCCTCTGCAAGAACCACTTCTTTGTTTATTAAGCTTTCTAACAGTTTCTTCTGGTATTTTCTCCAGAATGCCATAACAGAAGAGATGAGAAGATGCCTTTGATGGTAATAGTATGTTGGTTCATGATAGGCCAACATGCCCATGTGTCGAAACACCAAAAGCACTTTCTTTATGGAAGCGCTGGCACACAACACTGCAAAACTCAGCAACACATTTCCTACAGGAAACCTGCCCACTAGATCAGGTTCGCTTTTCCCGGTTGTTTTCTCTTTACAGTTGCTGCACTCAGATTCAATCATCAACATTGTTCCTGTTTGAGTGACGGACACCTTGGGTTTGGGGAAAAAGCACAAGTGGCAAAACTAGAAAAACAGCAGCAATTTTCATAGGAACACTATTCCCTCGGGTTCCTTCCTCACATTTTTTCCTTCAAAGTCCAGGCTACAAAACATTAAGGGAAACTTTTGGTCAGTTACTATATTGAACCTAGAAAATTATTTTATGTTTAAATAAAGAAAAATGCTAACAATATGTAAAGAATCTTGCTTTTGGTTATTTTGTCTCATCATATAAATAACCACTCTGTCAACTCCATATCTGTCCTCACTAATAAGTACTGACGCAGTTGTATAAAGGGTATCAATCATATTAAAATCATTAATAAGATTTTTTAAAACTTCATCAGTCCTTTGTTATGACCTTGCATCCTAAAAGAGCTGTTTACATGATTACCTTGGGTCTTCCTTTGCCTTTTCACTGTCATCTTCATCTTTTATCTTTTCGTATTCTAGGTCAATTTGCTCAGGGCTCCATGTGGGGTCGTCATCAAGCCAATGGCCCTCTTCTGTCTCTGCATCATCATTGTCCATATCCTGGTCAGGAAGTTGGTCTTCAGGGTTTATGGGGACATTCACAGGCTCAACAATTGGATCAGTTTGGAAAGCTACAGATTTTTCCAAACAAATGTATTACATGGTGTAAAATAAAAATATTCACGTTTGTTATAAGTCATGAGAAAAGATAACATTGACCATGAATGTCCCTGTTGTTGATAAATATTTAAAATGTATGATTGTTAATTGCTAAATTTTGTTGCTGAGTTTTAGTGTAACTCAGGCTTTTAGTTCGTTTATTGTTACGATAATACTAGTGACCATGACAGTCTTGCATGTGTTGTCTGTAAGCACTTGTTCCCGCTCTTGAATCTCTTGAAATGTTTTAACCCACTGCTCTTGGTTACTGGCAATTTTATTCTTCAGCCTAGTCTCCTTGCCTTTTTACTGGCTGATTTCAGATTTTAGTATCTGGCATGTTCCACATACAGTAGTTTGACTTTTTTCTTCACTTGTCTACAAGAAAAAAATTAAAAAATTAAAGGAAAGAGTTATAATTGTAAAAAAAACCCTAGCATACAACCTGTATAGCAGATTACCACTGAATAGATCTATACATGTACATTGTCCAAGCCAAGCATGTTAGGTACAGTGTATGTGTTTTGTGTGTACATGCATGTGTAAGGTGGGGGAAACAACCTAAACTTTTGCGTGCAACAGAAGAATTGGAATTTGGATTACATCACCAGCCTGTGCAACTTCACTGACCCGCTGAACCACTGAATCTACCAGTCGTGACTCATCACCCTGCCTCACAGCACCTGCCTGAACCCTATCACCAGCCTGTACTTCCTCGTTCACCTGCATCACCTCACCTGCTTGCTCCCCATCACTAACTTGCAGTTTCATATCATGTTCAACAACCATGTCTACCTGGAACCCATCAACTGCATGCATTCATTTTTCACTTTATTTCAATAATTTATAACATACAATTTAGAAAAATACACAACCCGCCTATAGCAAAGCTAATCGAGGAGGGCTGTGTAACTTACCATCAAATTTACAAAAAATTATTAGTAAATCAGGTAAAAAATAAAATAAATAGATAAGTAAATATCTAAATAAATACATAGGTATACACAGACATATACATGGCATCCATCTGGATCACCTCAGCTATCTGATCCTGTACCTCAACCGAAGAAAATGCGAAGAAAATGTAAGCTATACTTACATTGAAAAATATGAAAAATGACTAGAATTTCCACTAACCTTCGACGACTTCTTTCACTCAAGGAGACGGGTGCCGCTTTCCATTCCATTCCAGTCGCTCCATTCCCTTCTTGTGGACTGCCCAGGTAAAACAGTCATTCGTGAAATGCAGGGAGCATACCCAAAATTTCCCTGCAGGCTTTAAGTTTCTCCGATGTTGAGAGACAAATCTTTTCCACTGGCTATAAACGGAGTTGCTGACCACTGGAGAAGTATGGATTGAAATTCCCGATTCCAGATTGGATGTTCGATCACAGTCTTGCACTACACAGCGCCTTGCAGGCATTTTGAGGAAGTAAATTCAAGGATCAGACGTCAACGATGTCTCACTTCTCCAAAATCGCATACTAAAGTAGCCACGTTCGTTTTGCCGGGGTACAAATATGACGTCACATTCTGCTCAGACAAAGCTAGACCCAACCCTCTGGATTCTACTCAACCATTTTTGAATTCAGTGATGGCGGGCGACAAGAGCCGTAAAACACGGTTAAAATAATACGACTTCCCCTGTGAATTTGTAAATGAAACTTGGCGAGGTTAAATATTCTGTACGTCTACTTTCCAAAACCGAAGAGAAAAGGGTATTGAAAATTTTGATCATAAGCCTTTTCATGACGTAGTGGTTTCATTAAAACTGAATGCAAGATGATTTGAGTTCCACTTAGAAACATTTCTCACAGTGCTTTTCACTGTATTTTGTTTTGATGCAGATTTGAGGAGCATCAGGACACAGTCTTCAGCGCATTTTTGAAAGTGTTATTGCAAATTGAGAGTGTACATGTAGAGATAGCCGTAATTGTGAATTTCAAGACTAAAATGCGTTTGATCAGGACAAAGCAAGGGCCTACTGTATATGTACTCTCGTAATTTTTCCAGTAATACTTTTCCACATAATTTTCCAGGAATTTAAATGAAGACTAAGCAGAAATACAGAAAGAAATCTCGCTACCATTGTTTAATTTCCTTATTTCAATGTGAACTCTTGCCAGTGAGCTTTTCATTGTTTGAAAAGACCAACAGTTTCGTCAGTAAAATTGAAACCCACAATCATTGATTGAGTTCTGTAATTTTATAGCCATAATGTTTTAAATGATTGATTGATTGATTGATTGATAAATCTTTATTGATAAATTAAACCAAACACTTGCAGACAAACATACAAGTTTACAATGCAGTAAAAAGAGGAATTACCTAAATGTATTATTTTCCTTACAAACATTAAACTAAATAAAGTTAAAAGACGTCTATTTACAAGGCAATGCTTAAAGTGCTCTGTGCGAATGTGTGGTAGTATGCAGTCACGACCACTTTGACGTAATGATTGATATTCACGTTTGCTTGGTAGATCTGTTAAACCATGTGTATCTGTGTCTGTAATTTTTCCCCATCGTTGTTTATTCCTAGTTTGAATTACATCGCTGATGAATATGCACTTATTGGCGCAACACCTTCATGACGTAAAGGAACTTTTTTGCGTCCAATATTTCCCGCGCAATTCGCTCTAGTTGGCTGCATTCACATCAGTATACTGTCAACATTCATATCCATTGCAAATAGGTTTATATCCCAATTTCTTGGCGACTATTCACTTCATTTCAATTATGTTTTTTTTTCTCTTGAAAGATCACGATCAAAAGTTCATTTCAATGGAAAAAACTAAAAATTGAAATTTTTTTACCCTGAACGTACACAGTAACGTTAAAAATTACTGGCATGTTCATACTATTTCATGGCCTTTTCCAAAATTTTAAAGTGTTTATGGGCCCTAAAATGAATGAATGCCACTTATGGCCCTATGAAACTAATGCATCACTCAAATAAAACCCCCACCACCCCCCCCCCCACCCCCTCCCATTCGAGCCATTGCGGGGGATTGCAGGGACTTTCACTTTAGATACACTCCATTTTGGTTCCCTGGTAGGCGGGTAATTTGCCGGAAGTCGCGGTCTTCGCATCCCCAACCGGGGAAATAAGCGGGGAAGTCAGTCCTTAGTCAACAGTTTTCATTTTCGTGCCTCATAGTAAGTTTCAGCGGCACCCAACGACAATTTTCGGTAGATATCTGTTCGATGGAGGGTAGTTCACCTTTGGCTTTCGGCGTCCATTGAAGAGTGCACTCAGATTTTCGTAACTAAAACATGGCCTAAAAGATTCGCAATGACATGTTCAGAAGGGTCATCTTTGCTGTTTTTGGCAGTCAAAAACGTCACCTACATTTTCAGAAAGAAAATAGTTCCCTAGAAAGTTCGTGGAAAATTTTGTTCCCTAACATTTACGGGCAGCTAAAATTTCAGCTAAGAAATCCGAACAGATCAAATTCTTCTAGCTAACGAAAACATCACTTTATTAAACAGACATCAAACACCGTAAGGTACTTAAAGTATTGTCGCTTTCTTGACATACTCCATCATGGATTCTCGTCTGGAACATTGATCGGAATAATGCTTTGCAATGTTTGTTATTGCCATGATGGACCAAAGAACTCTGTTGTAACTGAAGATCTAAAAAGTTTGATCAACTAAGGTAGGCATATTTTCCACGATGTTGTATGCACTTGACTCATTGTTCTCAAATGACAATATTGAAAGAATCGTTCTGGTATGTATGTGCTTTTATGCATGTATGTATGTATGTATGTATGTATGTATGTATGTATGTATGTATGTATGTATGTATGTTAACAGGGGTATGGCCATGGAAAAATGTTATTGTAATAAAGCATTTTCCCAGGAGGACTGGGGCAGTAAAGCTTTGGCCGATTTGCCGGAAATTTGAAGTGGGGCTTGTAATGCTCGATTGTGTTGGGCTTCTCTTTAGTCCAGACTGTTCCTGGTATTGTCCTGACTGTAAAGGTATGTGTGTTTTACCAGTCGATAGGGCACGGGCAGTATGAAAACCAAGATAGGCATGTTTCCTTTCATCCCACACAAGCATATTCATTTTTCATCTCAGGAAACTCGGCGTGGATAAGCGAACCACAACATGGCGTGACTTTCATTATTTTGGTACCGAAGTTCAAATAATTGTTGAAATCGCACTCGTCCTTGCAGCATTGCCTAAGTGTTGGCTCGGTCTATCATTGAAAGCCACCTTGTAAAGTCATGTCACCATAAAATTAGGTTCGCTGTATTAAGCTTGGACATTTTGTTTTTGTAGTTGATCCTGAGCAGTATTGGTTGTGCAATCAAGGAGAGGGATGACGCTAGCATGTGACAACAATGAATCCCCAGTGAAGTGGTTCCATCTGTCCTGCGTTGGCCTGAAAGCTCCCCCAAAGGGTAGCTGGATATGTCCAAAATGTAAGTACAGTAAAAAATATAAGTACAGTAAAAACTTATAAGAGCCCAATATTTAAGTACCTCGCGATAAATGCATGAGAATTTGTTGAGCCTACCTTGAGAAAATTGGGTGCTTATACGCGGGTTTTTACTTGCGAAGCATTTGACGTTCATTTATATAATTAACTCTGTCATATTACACTTTTGAACGACCAAAATACAATAATTGATGATGAATTAAACCCTTGCATGCATTTTTATGACAAATCGTTTTGTTATTTTAGGTGTCAAGTAAAGTTACTGTAATGGCGACTCAGAGGCAACAAGAGAGACGTACAGGTAGCACCCTTCCATGCACTCTACCCTTTAAAAACGTTTTAGTTTAATTCATTTTGCTGTTTCCCATGCGATGCTATATTCCATATATTTTGTGGTCACCAGGACCGCTAAAGTATGAAATCAGTGATACTTGAGCAAGCATAGCCCCTAGTTTTGTTTTAAGTTAATGCAGGACTGTGCTGGATTTGATTTATTTTTCTTGCTAAAGATTCAGAGGGTCAGATAGATTTGTTGAGCTTTGAGTTGTCTAGCAATCTAGCAGAACTAAATATAGAGAAACCTGGAGTGAACTGAAATGTAACATGTTTAATTGTGCCAGACATTAGAAATCCAAGCACATGTATTCATGTTGCACACCGCGCCTTTGTTTGACAGCAATACTCACTTGCCACTATGGGCATGAGCAGTTTAAATTGTGCAATGGCAGAAAACAAATTACTGAGCTTAATGTGTTTCTGACAATCTTCTTCCCCACTA
Organism: Pachyseris speciosa; assembly: GCA_016490735.1. Lineage (NCBI taxonomy): Eukaryota > Metazoa > Cnidaria > Anthozoa > Scleractinia > Pachyseridae > Pachyseris > Pachyseris speciosa. Next base: position 413,764 of record JAEMWC010000416.1, on the reverse strand, counting down.
ATAAGTACTTAAGTGCACTGCGTGTTTTATCTGGGCAGATCTAGGTTTCTCCAGTAATGGACGCACATACTTATATATTATATAACGGTCCATTTCGTGTGTACATAAAAGATTGGTCAACTATTATGGAAATCACGTCTCCAAAACAGTTTACATACCCGGGCCACGAGGGCGGGGATTGTACCAACATACTTCCCCCGATGGGCGGGGTAGTTTACACAAATGTAACACTGTCAAATTGTTTCATTGTCCCAGGGGTCGGGGGCCGTGGTTTCAGTTGACTGGAGCATTAACCCAAAGTATTTTTTGTTTTCTGGTAACAACCAGCAAAAGGTGTAATTATCTGTTGTGTTTCATTGTCAATTTATCCAGACGTATCAGTGAAGGTAGTTTTACAATAAAGATATTTTGACTTAATCATTGTGCATTGAGGGGCCTTTGCAAGTAATGTGCTGGCCACTCAAAAAATCATTGTGTTTATTTCATGGTTGGAAACAATGTTTCTTAACCCGTGTTACGCTTGGCGATAACAAGTTGTTTTACAAAGGGAGTACAAAGTGTGTGTGGAACAGTGGGGGCGGGGGAATACACTCCTAACTTTTGTCCCCAGGGACCAGGGACTTCACTCGCTTTCACTTGCATAAAAAGTGAATGCTCCTCTCAAGCCCGAATTTGGGGGTGGGGGGGTTTCAAATGACTGGTGCATAATTACAACAATTTCACTACTAAATTTGTAGAATACTAAAGTACTAAATACTGAAATACTGAAAGAGGATTTTCATCAGGTTTTTTAACCAGTTTTTTTATTAGACAAGCCTTTTTAAGTCGTGAATGCACGCAAGTGCAATGAACGACTTATAACTGTCTTCCCTGCTAGCGGAGGCCTCTTTTCCTTGTATTCAGCGTGCAGGAGAAAAGAGACCTCTACCATGGGTCGAAATGGTCTGTGTTGAGCATGCCGCGCGGTTTCTTAGTAACCGAAGCATCACGTGATGCTTTTAGCACATGATTGGTCAGCAAACAATACAAGGGGCATGCATATTAAAACCTCCGTCCACAACCGCGGACGGCGGCTCAATCACAGACCATTTCGACCCATAGCAGAGGTCTCTTTTCTCCCGCACGCTGAATACAAGGAGAAGAAGCCTCTGCTAGCATGGAAATAGCTATCTGTTTAAAAGGGGTAAGGTTTGGTGTAAACTCCCTGGGTAACCTGGCCATTTTAGCGCATGGTTTGCTTTGGTTTCGAAATGGCTGCATTTCA